>CM030843.1:935000-1080000 GCA_018105865.1 Metaphire vulgaris | reverse complement strand
TTTCGATGTCCGTTATATCGAAGCTCTAATTGTCTAATTTTTTTATCGGCATGCTTACCTGTCTACAGGCCTGTCTGCCTGTCTGACTGCCTGCCTGTCTGTCTGTCTGACTGCCTGTCTGTCTGCCTGTCTGACTGCCTGTCTGACTGCCTGTCTGTCTGTCTGTCTGTCTGTCTGATGAATTCACACAAGATTGGCTTTGATAAATCGTATACTAAGCAAAAGCTTTTTCTGCTTCGCTGTTTGTCCGCGCAATTCGTCGAACGAATGAAAAATATCGAATAGTATTAAACTCCATTGACTATACAGTATATACAATAGAACCATCTGGTACATCGATCAATCATCATCATCATCATCATCATCATCATGACCGCCAACGCCATCGGACTGGAGCGTTCGAAGTGGCGTCCGTAGTGGTCTTCACACTAAGCCACCTTAAATCACATCATCATCATCATCATCATCATCATCATCATCATCATCATCATCATCATCATCATCATCATCATCATCATCATCATCATCATCATCATCATCATCATCATCATCATCATCATCATCATCATCAACAACAACAATAACATCATCATCATCATCATCATCATTGTTGTTGTTATTATTATTATTATTATTATTATTATTATTATTATTATTATTATTATTATTATTACAACCACAGGTGTTACAAAAATAGATCGACACTGATGAATGTAAAGCCATGCAATGCTTTCTGTTGTGGCTGCTGCAGCAACTGGGCGCCATTTCGAGCGCTGCTGCTGCTATTATAATATTCGATATTTAGCCCAGTTTGGTCTCCATACATCACCTGTTGTGGCGTTCCACCCCATTGCATGTCGGGATATCTATCAGAAATGTAAAATTGATTTACATCATATCCAAAACACTGTATGTCTCTCTCTCTCTCTCTCTCTCTCTCTCTCTGTCTCTCTCTGTCTCTCTCTGTCTCTCTCTCTCCCTTCAAATCATTATAATGAAATGCAGATAGATTTCCACTTCGCATGCAAATTACTGAATGAACGATCAGATGATTGGCTGACTGATTGATTGATTGACTGAGTCGTTCAATCACTCGCTGTTTCATTCTCTGGCTTCTCGGTCTGCCCTGTGATGGATCGAACGATTAACCCCTTAACTGGGGAATAAATCTGTAACTCAATGTAAACTAGACGGCTCTGAGCCGTCGCGCCCAGTTAAGGGGTTAACTGACCGTTCCGCTTTCTCTCATCTAGAACGTTAACCTATATAAACGCACAAATCTCGTCCCAGATCCTAAGAGTCAGATCATTCAGTGGGGCGCCATTACCCCCTCCCCCACCCACCCACCCATTCCCATCCTCCCCTTTGATTCCCCCTCCCCCCCGCCACAAATACCCAGTGACGTCAAATGGCTCTCTCGATAGCATCAAAGCGGTCGTGACGTCAGCCGGAGACACCGGAAGTTCGTTGCGAACAGTTCGCACGAACCGGATGTTGTCGTGAAAGATGGTTTTTGCGAAAGTTTCGAACATTTGGTGGTAACCTGTTGGGTGGGTCGAAGAGGCCATCTGACGATTTCTTACGAGAAATCTGTGTCGCTATTTGAGTTTTTGCTCGCGTTTTTCGGTGACGATGTGACATTTTTGACACAATTTTGTCGAAATATGTCGCGAAAATCGTCGATTGAGTCGGTTAAAACCATCGCACGATCATCGACTGTGGTGCGTCAGTTAATTCTAATTATTATGGAGCAGATGGTCGGTCTCTAGATGTGCAAAAATTTCAGGGAATTTAGCAAATTCGCCGACGAAACCCACATTTTCGCCTGCGTCTGTATCTTAATTGCTTCAAATCCTGCAAGAAAAATCAATTCTGTCATTCTCAATTTTGATCTACAGCGCTCGAAATAGGACATCGGCAGCCATTTCATGCAACACACTGGAGGAGTCAGTGACCTACGAGAATTACGTCGTACAGTAAAACATCGTTAACACGAACTCAGCTAATGCACGGGTCCTCATTAGCATAAGCATTTTTATTTGAACCTACATAAATTCAGCAGGTTAGCATCGACATTCCGTGAGCATGGATTTTACTGGACCACACTGTATTCCCTTAATGACCAAGAAATCTACAAACCCGATACCAGAAGCCATTCGCAATTCCAGAATCGTATTCTCTGCTACGTTAACGACGCTAAGCAGTTCGTTCGAACACTACGCAACGCCCTCTATCGTCGCACAAAAACAACCACCGACTACAGTTAACAGCGACTGTGTGTGCGTGTGTGCGTATGTGTGTGTGTATGTATAAATCTAGAGGCGCTGTATTACATTACAGTAATCAGGCTATTTCCCTGGAATTTGCGTTCGGGGGGAGGGGTGTCCCACAATTGCAGGGGGTGTCAATGTCCAGTGTTCCACCTAGACTCATCGGACCCACGGGGGAATATAATTGGGGGGGAGATGGCGGGGTCGATGCTTGGCCCCCGGAAAATGGGAAAATACAAGTCAAAATATGATTTCCGCTGTCGTCTCTTCCGTTTTCACGCGGTCCATTCGAATTTTTGTGGATTCAGTTATAGTGGCTCAAGTTTTAATTTCCAGAGGCGAATTTCCACATTTAGAATTTTAAATATTAATAGCTTTTTGCATCAGTCTGCTTTGGTGATAGCCAACACCACCCTGGGAATGGGTGTATGAGCAGGGGGGTATCTGTCACAAACCGGGGATGTACCCCCCCCCACCCCCCCACCGCTGGGGGCGTAGGAAAATCCCTGACAGAAATTCGTTCCTTTGTGGCGCAAAGACTGACCCAGACACTGTCCATTTGGAACGAACTTTTAACATTCGCATCGCCTTAGAGCATGGACCATGCTTAGCGATAAGCCTACCATGCAGATGGTGAGCTCGTCTTTCATGAGGTTCGCGGGGTTATGCCCCACCCAGAACGCTTCTTGGCGCTAAGTGGGGTCAGAGGTCAATCTCTAAGGGCATCGATTTGTGGTTTCTTCGGATCCTATTCGGTGCGGGTGCTTATGGCTGGGGGTGGCTGTCTTTGGGCGGGGGCGGGGGGGGGAGAGATTGAGTTTATGTTGCTCCTTCTATAACCAATTCTGTCCGTCCAGGAGATTCTTACTTTAGTTTCTGTTTTATTCTTTATATCGTATCTCCTTCCTCCCCTCCTCTCTCTCTTTCTCTTTCGTTTGTATTCCTATCTATCTATATATCTGTCTGTCTGTCTGTCTGTCTCTCTCTCTCTCATTCCTTACATTCCAAGAGTCTAATTACTCGTCGTCGTGACAATCATCATTGTCGTCGTTGTCGTCGTCGTCGTAATCGTTAAAATACTATATGCCTAATTACTGCTATCGTCGTTGTTATCATCGTCTCGTCGTCTCGTAGTCATGTTCGTAGTCATCGTCAAAATACTAGAGTTAACGTTGATTGCGAACTTCATGCAAAGACGCATTTCCAGGTCACGACTCATCCCTGAATTTATTTTTTTTAAACAAAGAAACCTCCATTTCCAGCGAGAATAATCATCATCACCACCAGTCACCACCACCACCACCATCATCATCATCATCGTCCTTGTGGCCGTCGCCTTACATCGTAATCTTCGCGAGTTTATGTAGCGCCCGTGCGTAGGCGTGCGAGAAGCTCCTGAAGAAAATTAAGGTTTTAATGCACCGGGAGAGGGGCGTCTGATTCGACGCGAAAGCGAGGCAAACGGAGAGACGAAACCGAGGCGGACTCGAAGAATCGAAGCCTCGTTCCGAGATCCGAGATCTCCTACAGTAATTCGCCTGTCACAGTCTCTGACAGGGCCGCATTTGGCTCCTTCGCCATTTATGTAGCGCCGTCGTCGTCGTCGTCGTCGTCGGCGGCGGCGTTTAATCCGAATCGACGCTACAAAGCGCCACCTGCCGACCGACCGTGGGTCGATCCACCGATGGTCGACCAACCGATGGTCGACCTCTCTCTCTCTCTCTCTCTCTCTCTCTCTCTCTCTCTCTCTCTCTCTCTCTCTCTCTCTCTCTCTCTCTCTCTCTCTCTCTCTCTCTCTCTCTCTCTCTCTCTCTCTCTTGGTCGACTGCAGCGAAGTTGCTTCTCGGGCGTTCCATTTTGAGACTCTTTCTCCTATTAAGACTCTCCGTGTACAGTTGAACTTCGTTATAACGCACTTAGCGGAGCTGCAGAACGTTATATCCGAGGTACGTTATATCCAGTACCGTCCAATACGGTAGCGCTTAGGACGGAACCGTACCAATGCGGTACGTTTTAACGTATAACCGAGTCCGTTATACCTCGAGCGTGTGTTTAGGTTAGTATTCAAAACAGCGAACTAGCAGTTATGCATTGCAGCTGTAGCAGTTAGCGGAGCAAAATTAGCGAAGCGACAACAGCTGTTACTGCTAGTGCTAGGAATGTCTTTCGTGGCGTTTTGAAAGCAGTTCTCTCGTGAAAATTCAACGTTGAGATGATCGCTTTATTCATCTTCTTCGCCTTGGGTAGATATATATCATTGATACTATTGATACTGCGTTGTATGATTGATGTAATTGATACAGTTGACACATTGATACTAGAAGCAATTTGGCATATCGCGATATTTCAATAGGACATTTTCTGAATTTAGCAGTCGTCATAAATATCAAATTTTGGTTTTATGGTAAATTTTAAGTACATTTTATTCAGTACGTAAAGCAGTCATTTAAATTCGACACAGTTTATTATGTATTAACCCTGATTTGAAGTAAACGACCTTAACTTACTTTATAATAGACAGGTTTTTCTCTAAGTTCTAGAACATCTACTGTATTAAAAAGCTGCTCAAAACACGAAGTTCTTCAAAATAACTGACATTTTATAAAATTTCGGGAGCTGGTCCCTCATTTCTCTCCCGATCAAGAAGAAATTACAGGATTTTCGTAGACAAAATAAACGGGTTAGACATAAATAATTAATTGTAAGCGATTGAAGAAATAAAGGAATCACTCGATTGAAATAAGAAGAACAGGAAACAAGAACACGACTAAATCGATTCCGATTTCCGACGTAAATACAATGGTTCTATGGTCCACAATCTATCATCAGCTTCCCATGCAGTCACCAGCAACAACACCTTACAACAGCACCGGTGCTAATGGATAGTCATGTATGACCTATAATCAAACATTTATGTAGCGCCACCGTCGTGTATACACGGATCGTGGACAGGACTTTCCGAGTTCGGTCTTAGAGCTGAGACTTAATTTCCTCTTTCAGTCGCCGTCGAACGGGGGACCGCCGACGAGTCGGAGTACCGGTTGGTGAGGGACCTGATGAGGGGCTACGACCGCCGCATCAGACCCTCCGTCAATGCATCCGAATCACTGAACGTCACTTTCGGTCTGGCTCTAGCGCAAATCATCGACGTGGTAAGACCCCCTCTGTGTCTCTCTGTCTCTGTCTCTTTGTCTCTGTCTCTGTCTCTTTGTCTCTGTCTGTCGCTGTCTATGTCTATGTCTCTCACTCTCACTCTCTCTCTCTGCCTCTGTCTCTGTCTCTGTCTCTCTTTCTCTCTCTCTCTCTCTCTCTCTCTCTCTCTCTCTCTCACACACACACACACACATTGGGGCGGTTACCTGGCAACCGAGCGCCAACAAATATTGCACTGGTCTTGTAGTAGTTGGTCTCCCGAAGTGGCCGTCGTCGTTGTTGTTGTCGTCGTCGTTGTCATTAACTCATTGTCGTAGTTGTTTGCTGGTTGGTTGTCTTGTCTTTTTATTTCGCCGTTGAGGGACATTGGGGCGACGAATGGTCGAACTTAAACAGTGTTTGCTGTGGAATTAAATTTTCATTCAGACGATTGTATCGATGTTTATCTGTCTTCCTGCCATCCTGCCTATATCTGTATGTCTGTATAATAATAATATGTATGCACATGGGACGCATTTTTGTTCATGTAAATATACAGTAAGGCGGTTCACTGTTTAAATGTCTTTGTTTTTCAATCTCTGCGCCATTCTCTGTCTGTCTGTCTCTGTCTGTCTGTCTGTCTGTCTGTCTGTCTGTCTGTCTCTCTGTCTGTCTCTCTGTCTGTCTCTCTCTCGCTCCCTGTCTCTGTCTCTCTCCAGCAGTCTCTTATGTCTCCGCTTTCAGTGCTTGAACAGCTGAAGAGATGATTGGATTACATTGCCGGGGCCTGTGGTGTAACAGCCCCCCTCCACTCCCCCACGCCCCCTTTTGCCCTGTAGCTTTAATTCTGAGAGTGCGTCAGTGGCTTCGCTTGCTTAAAAGATAACAGTGCATCGTCGTTTTCAAGTAATTCGTTGAGGCGTATTGGGTGGAAACAGTGTATGCGAACAAATCGATTGCTATAACAACAGAAACACGCGCAATATGACACCTACGCAGACAGACAAACGGACAGACGAGCAAATGGTCAGGATGGCTGGTACTTGGAACACGCAGTGTTTTTGATTTGCTCTTCAATTTTTCCCGTCATGCATCGCGGCTTCCGGTGGAATTCTTAGCGCGAATTCTTTCTTGTCGCGATCTCAAAACGAGGCTCACGCTTCTTATTTCCGGTTAAACAGTTTGAGATGAATGGCTTTGTACGGAAGATTTGCTCGCCTAAGCCTCGGTTGCAGTTCGACGCATTTGTCAATTAAATCCATCTTGTGCCCGTTTTTCGGTTGTGGATATTTCAAAATTCGCATTTCTTTCGCTATTTTAATTTAGATTTTTGCATCAGTTGAAATAAACGTCTACATTTGCTACAATAATCACAGATGTTAAAGCAACCGTAAAGTGTCTCATAACCCTCCTCCTCCTCCTTCTTCTCCTCCTCCTCCTCCTCCGCCCCTGTGAAATTGGTACATGGCCTTCAAAAAAAGATGGCCTAGATGGCCTCGAGATAAACCTTGATCTGCCTACCAATGGTATAGAGGACCTTAATATAGAGGCGGTTGTGATTTTGAATGCCTCGCTGACAAGACCGTTTATTCCATTTATCACATGGAGTTCTATTCCAGGTCGTCGCTACGCCTCCACCAGGCAAGACAGGCGTAGCTTGATGAGTGACAACCAATTGACAGACACGTCGTCAATCCTGAAATTATCGCGTCTCGAGCACAGAACAGTAAAAATAGTTCGACTTTCTTTCGTAAATTGCGACAATTTACTGTGGAAATGTGGTTCCGAATATCTCTCTCTTTCTCTCTCTCTCTCTCTCTCTCTCTCTCTCTCAGAGACTGATCAGTGCATTCAGGCTTGGCGGGAGCGGGATCTAACTACAGTTAAACCCCAATTAGCGCGGATTTCTTTGGCACTGATATCAGGCGCGCGCGTAGACCGAGGACGCGTGTTATTCGAGTATCGTCTTAACGAGACTTGACTGTAGATGGCGGTCAACGACTGATCTGAAACATCCCAGAAGAGTATCGCGTGTGCGTTGCTCTTACTTACTTACACTGTACTTGCAGGAGGTCACAGGGATCAAATCTCTCAGTCGACCGCACAATGCCTGACAGATGGCGCTGCGATTGGTCGAAACTGCCATCTATGTTGTTTGAGTTGTTGTTGTTATATCTGCCTTTGTTGCTCTTCGTTTTTGTCTACGTTTTGTTGTCCGTTGCGTTGTCTTCTCTTAGTCGTGTTGTCGCTGTTGTTAATTTCAGTTGTCTCTGAAAATTATTCCATGACGTTGTTTGTTGTCGTTATTATCGTTTTGGTAGTCATCATCATGATCATCGTCAAAATCATTATCATCATCATAATCATAATCACCATCATCATCATCATCATCACCAACAACAACATCATCATCATCATCATCGCTGTGGCTGTTGTAATTGTAGTCGTCGTCGTTAGTACTGGTACAGCTATTATGCCGTTGTTACAGTGCTACTGTGAGCGTTGTCAGTAGCAACCGGGTCAGCAAGTGCCGTTTGCCGCTGATCCTGTTGTTGTTGTTGTTGTTGTTGTCCTCTTCGTGTTGCAAATGTGCAACCGTTGTGGTCTCCGTCGGGCGATAATTCCATCGAATAGCGGATGCGAAGGGCAGTTGTAAGCTGTCTTTCTTATCTCCGCTCTTCGCAGTCGATAAGTGAAAACTTCTCTCACGTAGGCCTAAACGTCGACGCGGTAATCCTCAATTCGGACGCGCGAGTCACGTGATCGTCGGAAAAGCGGCCACCCCCACGAACAGCGAGACACGGAGGAAGAAGACAAGCGAGACACGAAGGAGGATATCTGAAGAAAGTCCTTTTCATCCAACACAATCTCTGTTTACCAGCCACTGCTCGGCTAATTCAGAAAACACACAACACACAGGGAGCGCTTTGACATTTATATAATGCCGAACCAATCGCGCTTAGTACTTGGACGTGATGCGAGGAAGCGCCACCACCCTATCATCATCATCATCATCATCATCATCATCATCATCATCATCATCATCATCATCATCATCATCATCATCATCACCGCCTTCATATTTATTTTCTCTCGCCTCTTTCTTCTCTTCGTTGTTGTTGTTGTCGTTGTGTTTGTCTTTGTCGTCGTTGTATTTGTAGTTGTAATCACCGTAGTCGTCGTCAGCGTCATCATCGCCTTCATCTGCTTTGTATATTCTCTTATTTCCTTTCTGAGGTCTTTAGTTCCAGAACCGTTTCTCCAACGAGAGACAAAGAATCCTTCACCGGATTTGTTTGTCCCGAAAAATCCGGATTCGTATTCCGTTGTTGTCCGATAACCGGAAGTAGACGGAAAGACGGTCGACAAAAATGTCCAGTGCGCATGCGCGCACCGACCGTCCGGCGGCGGCGTCGGTCACGTGATCGTAGTAGGTTTTGTTGCCGCCACGAATTGGCAATTTTATTGCCGAAGCCAACGATGAACGGTTCATCATAAGCGGCATGAACACTTCCTCACGTCACGTCCAATCGTTACCTATCCTCACCATCCTCCTCTAGCGCTTAATCCTCTTCTCGTGTTCTCCTTCTTATCATCTCCTCTCTCTTTCTCTCTCTCTCTCTATCTCTTCCTCCTCTATCCTCAGTTGTATCATGTTAATTTATCCTCCATCTCTTCCTGTTCTGCGTTTTTCAGTTGTCCTCTCTATTCCTCCGGCGACGTCTCTTCCTCTTTCCCTTCCTCCTGTTATAATCCTCATTCTCGATTTCTCGATTCTTCTGTTTAGTTTCTTTGTTTCGTACAAAGTTCGTCAATTAGTATTTACACAAAACGTCAAATTTCATAAATTCTTTGATCAATCAATCAATCAATCAGTCAGTCAATCGCACTTGACGTAATTCTGATAAAAGAACTGACACTTCTTTGATTGTCTGACAATCTGCAGCCGTCAATCATTAACCCCTTAACCGTGTATTTAACTGTAACTCAATGTAAAATGGACGGATATATCCGGGGTCCCCAGTTAAGGGGTTAACGGAATTCCTAGTGATGATTGCATATGTCGTCTGCTCAACGCATATTTCATATATTTGCATAATAATTAACGACTGTATAACGTCTTACTTACTGAAAATAATAATTTCTTTCGTTCTAGGACGAGAAAAACCAGATCATTACAACCAACTGCTGGCTCAATCAGGTCGGAACTGACTAACCGTTCGATCAGGCCAGACTTAATGGCTTCCCACTACTACACAGACATTGAATATTTGAAAGCTCCTATTACAATAATATTCATCCGATTCTTTTGCGATTGTGCTTGTTTAAAGACACGTCCGTATCAAATGCGATGAGCGTCCACCGCCCCCACGTGCCAAATCCTGGAGCCGCCACCGTCTCTGTTTTTATGTTTTTCTTAGATAATTAAATCGTAATTATTGGCAAATAATAATTATAATCAATAAACGGTTAACGGACTGTTGTTTTAGGTCTGGATGGACTACAAGCTTCGTTGGAACCCCGACCGGTACGCCGGCATCAGAGTGGTCCGCCTCCCCTACGACGCCATCTGGAAGCCAGACATCCTACTCTACAACAAGTCAGTCCTTATTTAGAATGGCTTTGAACGAGAGGCAGTTGCTGTCGTTTTCATCGTATTGTGGAAATAAAGGGGCAGTTAAAACTGAATGCGTGCACCTGCTATCTCGTATTAACCCCTTAACTGGGGATTTCGGATATATCCGTCCATTTTACATTGAGTTACAGTTAAATACACGGTTAAGGGGTTAAACGTCCCATTAGTTTATGAAAGCAATCAAAGCCGGATCTTTATTAAGACTTTTACTATCATTGCAACCAGTGGTGGCGGTTCCAGGATTTCTTGGTGGGCGAATGAAGTGAATTCATAGAAAGTTGGTGGGTGGATGAAAATGATGGGAGGGTTGCAAAGTTAGCTGGAGGGGTTAAAACCCCCTAAACCCCCTCCCCCCAAATAACCGGCAAATCCAACCCAGTCTAGCACACATGACATTTTTTGGATGCTCAAATTTTAGAAAAATTTCTACGTGTAGTAATTATTTTAGAATTACAATTTACGATTACAGCATTAATCAGGTTTACTCTCGCGCCTACGATTAATTATTACTATTATCATCATCGGCGTTGCGTCCAGACGCTGCGTTACATCGTCACGTTGTGTCACGTGATCGCTTCTGTAGCGCCGACGTCTCCTCCTACAAATCGTCGATCAGCACCAACGTCATCGTGACGTCAGACGGTAACGTCACGTGGCTGTCGATGGTCATCTTCCGGAGTTCCTGCGCCGTCGACGTCAAGTACTTTCCGTTCGACGAGCAGAACTGCACGCTGCTGTTCGCGTCGTGGACGTACGATGGGTACCAGGTCAACCTGGTCAAGGTCGGGGACGACGGCGACACGTCCAACTACATCCCGAACAGCGAGTGGACGCTGGTCAAACTGCACGCCGTCCGGAACGTCGTCTTCTATTCGTGCTGCGCCGAACCCTATCCGGACGTCACCTACACGATACAGATGCGCCGGAAGCCCCTCTTCTACGTCTTCAACATGATCCTGCCCTGTCTCCTCATCACCCTCGTCGCCCTCCTGGGGTTCTACATCCCGAGCGACTCCGGGGAGAAGGTGACGATGGGCATCACCACCCTCCTGTCCATGACCGTTTTCCTGATGCTCGTCGCCGAGAACATGCCTCCCACCTCCGACGTCCTGCCGCTGGTCGGTGAGTCACCTGGAAAATAATATCCATCCATTCATCCATTCATCTTTCCAGCCACGCGCTTATGTTTGTTATACAGTAGAACTTCGTTATAGCGGACTCTTGTTTGTCGGTCTGTGTTTCTGTCTGTCTATTTCTGTCTATGTTTGATAAGAAACGGAAAGATAATGAGGAGTATAGTTTTGCTGGAAAGAGATAATAGAGATCTTTTACTTACTAAAGCTTTTCGGTCGAGAATTTCATTTACCGATTTTCTGTTAAATGAATCGAAAATATTAGGCGCCAAATTAGACTCAACAGTCAGCATTCACTTAAACAGACAGACAGACAGACTAACACACAGACAAACACACAGACAGAGTTTATCTGTATACGTCATCAAGTGCACACGTGCCCAACAGAGGCGTCCACATTTCTGACGTAGGTTCCATAAGAAGTTTGCTTGAAGGCTTTGCCTAATCACTTTCGCGCTATACTCTTCCCCGCGGAAGAGCTAAGGGAAAGGGTAGAGGAAGAGGAGGGAGAGGGAGAGGGGAGGGGTGACGGGGCTTCTTCTGTCATGTCCTCTCTGTCATGTCGCGTGTCGCATGGAATTTGAGCATTTCTTGGAAAATTTGCTAACATCCGATGTCAACTGGTACGGTTGCCACGGAAACTGTTACCTTGGTCACGACGCGAACGACGCCGAGACGTCACGTGATCGATTCCATAAAGACCGGTCTTGGCGAGACAAAACGAGACCAAAACGCAATCACGCAGTAGACAATTTGATAGGAGAGATAAGAAAAAATTACCGCGGAACTGAATAAAATTCTTCTGCAGAAATTTGAATTAAATGCAGAAATCTCGTTAAGCATTTTTTAATCTCGAAGTCTACTCGAAATCTTATTCTAATCAAATCTTGAACTTCTATAGCGCCACTTCATGATGCATAGAATCATAAGTCGATGGCACACCAGATCAGAACACAAGTTCCAGGTCAAATCCAGGATATCAGGTCGGACAAAGTTTAATCTTTTATGATTAAGCGTATATAACCCAATCAGGTGCATCGAATTTGACCAGTCCCTGTCCAGTGCACAATAAGCCACGCATATTTGAGGCGACCTCACTACCGAGGCGCACTTATTTCAATTAAGTGCAGATCTTCATGACATCCGATTGCCATGCACTGAAAACGGTTGACCGTAACCACCAGTGGCGGTTCGAAGAATTTCTGGTGGGGGAATGAAAAAAATTATAGGAAGTTGGTGGGGAGGATGCAAATTGAAGAAGGAAAAACAAAAGAAAAGAGAGAGTAAATGTCATTGTTAGTGTTTTGCCCACTAAATGTTAATAAACCTTGCAAAAAAGGCCGACAAGCCAAAAACGAAGGCCATTCGCGGTATTTTTCACTAAATCTTTTTAAAAACTCACCGGAAGATAGGTTGACAAGCAAAAAAATGATCATCCGGAACCCCGGTGGGTGGGGGATGCATCCCCAGTCATCAACATGGAGGAACCGCCACTGGTAGCCACAGTCAGTCAGGGTGCGAATATCTTTCCAGCCGTTACGCGCGCCAGAACGAGGCACGTTGCCATGGCAACGCTGAGAAAACGAAAGCCGACGCCTCCGACCATGAGTTCATAAATTCTCGACCGCCATTTTGTTGCCTTTCACCATGCCGACCACGCACCCAAATATATGGCGCCGTATTTCTTTTGCGCCGCGTTATTAGTCCGAAATATACGGACGTCCATCACGTGACGTCGGACTGCAAAACAATCCATCCACGGATATCCATATATCCATCCATCCATCCATCCATCCATCCATCCATAAAAGAGAACCCGATAGCTTGCAAAATAATGCAGACTTCGTTTTATCTGTCGTCTTATTATCTTGCTTGGGTCGTTATTATGCCAAAAGCGATTATCTAAACGAGGGAGGAGAATGAAAAGGGGTTTTTATGTTGTCAGATTGACAAGATTAGCCTCGGGCTCTATAGAAGCTGACGCCTACGGTGGCGCAGAACGGCCACAGCGGCGATATGAGATTTTCATTCCCCGGTTCGTGGAACTTGAATTCAAAAGAACTGTTTAACGCATCCGTCGAATGCGATGATTTACTTACCTACTTGCCGACCAACTCCTACGTCATCTCGGCGCTAAACGAAGTATCCATGGCGACCGATGGCCGTAACTTTCCACCGAAAGGACTTAATGACCTGAATGGCTACGCACAGGTCATGATATGGTGACCCTGATGATGGTCACGTGACTATTTTAGCGCGTTCTACTTATTCAGGGTTTGGTCTTTATGTCTTCCGCCAAAACGGTCGAGAATTAGAGGTAAAAAATTTCGGGTTTTCCCCGTCCCACTGTCCCTGTGGGGTAGAAAATTTTCGTGTGGGTGGGGGATGTAGTCGAACTGTCGTTGTGACGTCAAATAGAAAGAAAGGTGTCTATTTCGTTGTCTTTGGTGTGCTTTTTTCAATGCAGGTCTCTACTACGGCATCACCATAGCGATCGTTTCCCTGGCAACGGCGATGACGTCATTCACGCTCAACATCCACCACAAGGGCGTCAGCGGTCAGCGCGTACCGGAAGTGGTGAAAGCGATCTGCTTCAAGTTCTTTGCTCGGGTTCTTTGCCTTCAGCTGACGAGAACCGATCTGTCGTCGTCGGCCGAAGTAGGAAAAATGAACTTCATTTTTTGAGAACAAACAGAGATAATTAACGGAAGAAACCGGTTCAGAGAACATCATCAATCCATTTAGAACAAATAAGAAAATGAACCGCAGCCA
The DNA here is from genome assembly GCA_018105865.1 of Metaphire vulgaris. NCBI lineage: Eukaryota > Metazoa > Annelida > Clitellata > Crassiclitellata > Megascolecidae > Metaphire > Metaphire vulgaris. The sequence continues at coordinate 1,066,057 of CM030843.1, read as the reverse complement.
ATGCTGCCGCTACAGGTTTTCAAGGAGAAGACTTTCTTTCATCTATGTCTTTCATCTATTTCTTTCATCTATATATATATATATATATATATATATATATATATATATATATATAATGCATTAATCGCAGTGAGAGAGCTTCTGAGTGATTCTTAAAGAGGCTCTATATAAATATTCTGTTATATTACATTAGACGTGTCTCTGTGTGTTTGGGTCTGTGTGCTATGGTGTGTGTGTGTGTGTGTGTTTGCGTTGTGGTCAATGTAATTACGTCATGACGATGCGAGTAAGGATGATCATCCAGGAACAATAATTAAATCTGTGGCGCCATTTCCTTGCAGTTCACGTCGCGTCGATACATTACACACAAAAGTAAGTAAGTAAGTAAGACGTCAGATTTTATCTGTGGCAAAGAGTGTATAGAGTAGCGGACATTTTTCGCAATCTCTGCTGTGACGTCAAAATGTCACAGATCTATGACGGAAATAGCACAATTGTGCACACACACACACACACACCCACACACACACACACACACACACACACGGTACTGAATTTTATTAGAGTGTAATTTATTTTTAGGGTAAGTCTGAACGCGGGTCGATTAACAGAGGGAGCTACGTTCGAATGAATAGAAGTACGGAAACTTGGAACGACAAAAGCGAGGATCTGAATTCCACAATACTTGTGAGTACAGTACTTAAGTACTTGTGTTCAGGTACTTGTGTTTTAGTACTTTGCGTTTACTGAGTGCAAAGAAATGAGAATGACTTAGTAACTGTATTATTCGAAATGTTACGATGAGCTTTGAATCTGAAGATAAACAGTTCAGTGAGTAAGTAAAGTAAAAAGTTTCCATACTCGATTTGGAGCGGAAAAATAATATGACGGGCCAAATTTTCTTATTACTGGACCGAAGAGACCAGCGTATATATATATATAATTTATATACATAAGCTATATATATATGTATATATATATATAGTTAACTAATATATATATATATATATATATATATATATATATATATATATATATATAAACTGTCCTGTCCTATAGCGTTATCGACGTTCTTGCATCCATCTCAATCTCATATGCTACCTACCCCCCCCCTGCTCCCCAAAAAACTACTCAGCGATTTTGCTATAATCTCACGACCGGTCCCAATATGAATGGGGGCCGGGACCCTGTCCCCCGTGTCTGCGCCGATGTTCATAAGCAACAGAAAAAAGATCATTTGAAAATCAGGCATTAAGATCAACATTTCGTAAGTAGGCCTATTAGAAAACATTATTTGTCGCTTCAGTATCTTCGCGGGCCATTTCACGCCCCTCTGCGGGCCAGATCTGGCCCCCGGGCCGCCATCTCAATAAATCTACTCTAAAGATAGGCCATTGGTGTTTTCTTCTGTTGATAATTTAGAATTTCGTTTCGTCGAACGACTGCGATATGTTCGAAATGTTCGAAAGAGGCGCCAGAGAAAACGGCGGCTTAGGCAGACCGTACTCGACGCCACCTGGCGAACGCCTAGCGAAGTCGTGCCGTATAACCGCGAACAGCTGCCCCGGGGCGGCGCCCGCTGCAGCGGCGGCGGCGGCGGCGGTGCCGGTCTCTGGCGTCCCCGCCGCGTCACGTGACCAGCACGGCTTCGAGCAGTGCTTTCTGCGCATGCTCGACAGAGTTCACCGGACGATCGAGAAAAGCGAGTTCCGGTTGGCGGAACAGGAACGGCGGGACGCGATCAAGCGCGAGTGGCAGCTGGTGGCACTCGTGGTGGACAGGGTGCTGCTGGTGGTGTTCACGATTGCCACGCTCAGCATCACCGCGGCCATCCTGCTCCACGCCCCCCACTCGGCCGAATTCCTGTTCGGCGGGGGCGCTGCGCCCGACTTGGGCGTCGTAGCGAACCATTCGCTAGGTGGCGCCACCGAGGATCGTAAATCAAACGACTCGCTAGAGGTCGACGATTAACCGTAGGAAGTAACGGAAGCATTCTCGGTTTTTAAAAAAACAGTTGAAATACAGTGGAACTTCGTTAAAGCGTGCTCAGCGCCGGTCTGTCAATTGAATTCAGCACGTTACTGTACAGTATATTCGAGGCCGAATCTATAGAATATTTGATTCAAACTTTAATTGATTGTTGAGTGAAAAAGATCCGCTGAAAAAAATCAAGCCGCTTTTTTCCACATCAGAAGCTGCGTTGAGAAATATCTGCTTCTCAACAACATATCTGCGATGTATTAACCATCGCGCCGCTAAGCTTTAGTCGTAACAACTTATTCCCTAGGGGCTGCCAACCCTTTGAAAATTAAATATATTCATGCACAGCAGGGGCGTAGCCAGGAATGTGATTTGGGGAGAGGTATAATGTGATTTTGGGGGTATAAACTTTAAACAACTTTGGAAATCTTAACAAACACATTAAAAACTTTAAGGTAGCCTGATTTTTGGGGTGCATATATACTGAACCCCCCACCCTACCCCGCCGTCGCTACTCCCCGGATACACAGTTGGATTCTGCACTGAGAAAGGTTGGTTTTTCACGTTGATTTTAGTCGCATATTGCAGGTTATTAACCATCAAACATAACCACCCTTTAGGAATTGATTAAAATTTTCAGGTTTTGGCGTTTAGGCCAATTAACTGCTAAAATTGTGCGGTTGCTTGGCTACAAAATGTATATAAATTAGAATAAACAGGTTTTCTCATTTTTATATTCATATTTCAAGCAAGCAATGCCAAGCATATACCTATAAATCTATATACTATATACTATATACCTATATACTAATAACTATATATATATATATATATATATATATATATATATATATATATATATATATATATATATATATATATATATATATGGGGGCTGTCTGTGGCTCAATTACAGGGGCGGTTCAACGTTGGGGATGACTGGGGATGCATCCTCCACCGACCCACCAAATATGCGTCTTCAGTGGAAGATGATCGTCTAAACGGATTAGCCTTGATGTACATCCGCTAAGATATGGACATATCCATGTAGACAATGTCATCGACCAATTAGAAAACTCCGTTTTGCACTATGCCTTTGTACAACCAGACTAAAATGGTTTTTATACATTATCAGTTCTTTAACATTATATTTAATAAATCAAATCTACAGATTTCTTCTAAGCCGTTTGCTTATAATTTCCTTTGACAATTGGCGGGATCTTCCTAAAAATTCATTGCACCCCCCCCCCCTCCAACAACTTCCTGGAAATTCAGCGCAACTCTCCACAAAGAGTTGCTAGAACTGCCACTGCTCTGTTACAACACTAAACGCCGAAAACTGTCTATTTTGGATGCTCCCTTGTCCTAGAATTAGGGTTAATTTTAGAGACGTTTATTATTATTATTATTATTATTATTATTATTATTATTATTATTATTATTATTATTATTATTATTAAAAAATACTCAAAAAGGGAAAATAAATCCAAGGATTGGTGTTCCATCCCCTAGTAAAACTTCGGTAAAACGGTCGTGGCTTAGTAACCGCTTTAGCAAAAGTATCGCAAGCGTTAAGACAAATAGTCAAATGTCTATATTGTAAATTGTGAATGTCTTATGAGTCACGATGAATTTCACTTTTGTCTCAATTATAATTTGCCTTGGCTTTAATCAGTAAGTAAGTAGCTTGGCTCATAGAACGAGTTTTTTAGCGCAATAATTGCTTAATTAATGCTCAATATTCGGCACGAGTCAAGTTTCGCGTATCGATACTTGTTAGGAACAATATATCACGTGACATTAAAAGATTGTCAATGTAGGCTGACGTCATGATGTCTAGACAGGGAAAATAGAAAAATGGAACTGATATTTACTCTCCGTTTGAGCCTTCTCATCGTAAACAGGATCTTTGATTAATCCAAACTGGCGCTATATAAACGTTCGACATGTAAAAGACGACGTGTGGAGGGAATTAACACACAGATCGACGGTCGATTGGGGTCGGGTTGTTCGAGGTCAGAAGGTCAAAAGGGGCGGGCGGAGGGCAGGAAGAAGGAAGGGAGGCCGTTCTTCAGAGACGAGAGAGATGTATGTCGCCGTGGGTGCGTGTCGGCGTTTACGAGGCTAATTAGCCCCGCGTGGGAATGCTGCGGGGCGGGGGAGAGGAGGAGGAGGAGGAGGAGGAGGAGGAGGAGGAGGAAGAAGAAAAGGGAAGAGGAGGAGGAAGAGACTCTCCGCTTCCCGCGGTAATCGAATTAAAGCAGACGACAGCAGCAGACGACGGCGGCGGCGGCGGCGGCAACAGCGCATTTGCGTGTGTCCGCCATTTATTCCGCCGCCGTCGCCATTTTTATTACACCGGCGCCGCGCCGTGACGTCACCGTCGCCCGCCGGGGGGGTTGTACCCATGCGCCACCGCACTTAAGACGGCGGCGGCGGCGGAGGAGGACGAGGAGGCGGAGGAGGCGGAGGAGGGAGATGATTTGCGGCGCAGAAGGGAGCCTCAGCGTTCCGGGTTTGATCGGTAATTGATGTCCCTAGACTCGGATTAGATAGAACTAATAGACTTGCCGTTCCCCGGCTTCTTCTTTAAGTCTGTTTTAAATGGCTGACGTCATTTTACGCCATCTCGATTGGTCCCAGGATAGAAAAAACGAAAGCAAGACGACGACGACGACGGCGATGATGACGATGATGATGATGATGATGGTGATGATGATGATGGTGATGATGAAGTAAGCGGCAAAGATCAAGAACATTCCGTAGTCGTCGTAGTCGTAGTCGTAGTCGTTATCGTCTCTTTATTTTCGATGTAAATAGGTTATTAAAGGAACGCAATAAACTCTCGAATGTTTTGTGCATTTCGTGCCCTTTAGCATTTAATCGATTTGAGAATGCTCCCCGAGCTAGTTGCAATAAAATATAGCACTGACCGTTGGTGGGTGGGGGAGGGGAAGATCGCCGTATTGGGTCGCGAGGGTATATGCATCGTTTACTCGTGCTGGTGAGTAAGAAAAACACCAGAAGACGACATTTCGAAGAGTGTGGGTCTACACCAGAATGTTTCGTTGATTCGGTTGGTCAGAATAGTGGATTTGCGCAGAGCAGTTTGTCTGCTCGGGTTCGAGTCTGGGGTGTTGGAGGTTTGGACACAGTCACCATCTGGCCACCGTCGACAGGGGCGTAGCCAGGTATTTGGTTTGGGGGTATAATGTGAGTGATTGGGGAGGGGGTATAAATCTTAAAAACTTTGAAAATTTTAAAAACACATTAAATTTTTTAAGGTTGTCTGATTTTGGGATATATATATATATATATATATATATATATATATACCGATATACTCCCACCCCCGTTGCTACGCCTCTGACCGTCGACATTACATTTGCCAGCGTAATCCTCTAGGCCAGCGCTATATAAACTGTGAAACGCCTTGCCAATTAAATTTTCTATCGTCAATAATTAATTAATTAATAATATTATTAATCGGAGAATTTGATAAAGATCTTGGCTCGGTTCTATTCAATCTGTTCCATTTTGTGTATCACTGATTCACTGATTCACTGATTCACTGAATGTATTTGCGAAAACGTGATGCGCGCCGGATTAGCACTGTTGTCGAGTCGTGGTGTCAGGTGTAGCCGGCCGAGATCGGTGTAGCCGGCCGAGATCGGTGTAGCGGTGGCCGGCCGGACGAGAACGGACAAAGAATCGGACAAATAAGCGAAATGGATGCGAGGTTGCATGCCGTGTGCAAAGAACGGACTCCGGTATATACTTTGTATCCGATAAAATATTTGTAGAACAAACAGCTGGGCGACGACGATTGGGCCACGTTCTACCGGGTCCAAGTACTTTGTCCCTTTGCGGGAAAAATCGCTCTGTGTTGGTCCAATCGTTTCAAATCGATCCGGAGAACGGAGGAGGAGGAGGAGGAGGAGGAGGAGGAGGAGGGAGAGATGAGCGGGGACGGGAGGGAAGAGGAAGTGGAAAAATTGGGGACTTGTGGGGTGGAATTCTTTCTTATCAATCGGTTCTTTCAAGTCAGCATCCTCATCACTTGATCAAAATTTGTGCTCTGTCTTTGTCTGAATGTCTGTCTGTCTGTCTCTCTCTCTCTTTCTCTCTCTCTTTATCTCTCTCCTGGAACAGCTACGTTGAAATATCCACACAAATGATTACATCAATAGACAAACATCCACTACACACCCCCATCCACAAAGAGATTTGACCACACGTGGACCATACCCTATTCCTCCTAATAGACTGCTTGCCCCCTCTTTCCGACCTCGTGTGGTTTCCCTATATTCCATTTCCTCGATATTAACTAATCTTCGCTCTTTTTAAATGATTCGTCCACGCATAAGATGCTTCTACTCTCACCCTATTAAGCTGAAAAGTTTGGGTTCCATAACCATAGGTGAAATCCTTATAACTGGAATTATTCTTACAATTTCTACTGAGAAATAATGGAAAGAAAGTGACTCAATACACAGTACACCGATGAATTTTCTATTATCTCCAAAAAAATATAATTTTTATTTGAACTCTAGAAAGAGGGCGCACAAAAAATAGTTTTTCAAGGCCGTAGCAAACAAATTCACGAAATTCCGCAAAAATACTGTCCATATTCGGTGACTTAGCCAGAGTTCCGGAATAGAGAATGACACATTGACGTTTTCCGGTTAAAAAATATAATTTTAAAAAAATTGTCAGTGAATTCGTGGTATTTTGGTTCTGCTGTTCCAATCATCTAACATTACCCCCACCCCTTCTCCTCGGAAACATTTATCAACGGTTTTGCTTAAATCCTCCGACAGATCCCAACCATAATATAGGGTGTTCGTATCCCGTGGGCACACCCCCTCACCCACCCAATGGATACGCCAAAAGCAACTTATCTTTTGAATTTCAATTTCAACAAAGAGAAAGAAAGAACTACCTTCGAAGTGCTTGAAAATAGGGGAGAGGGGAGAAAGAGAGGGGAGGGAGAGAGAGAGAGAGAGACTGGAGTCGGCGACGGCGTTTGGCCGCGAGGCAGGGAAGCAGAAAAGGCAGACTACCGCAGAGGACGCCGGCCACTGCCGCCGCCGCAGATCTTAGAACAGCGAACGTCGTCGGCTATGATTGACGTCCTGGCGCTATATAATACGTCGTCGTCGTCGTTGTCGTCGTCGTCAGGTGAATTGTCGACGACGTCGTCGCGTCAGAGAGTCTGTTTTGTGGCGATTGTCGAAGCGAAATGGTTGACGTCGTCGTCATCGTCGTCATGTGGACGTCATAATTAGAAGTCGAATCGACGAAGCCGCGTCTCAGAAGCATAATTTCATTTAATAGCGGGTCTTTTAGAACGGGGGTGGGGTGGGGTGGGGGATGGGTCAGCGGGTGCGCGCCCTTCGAAGGAAAGACTGCTGGACGAGAGGAGGAGGGAAGCGTTCTGCTACTTTCGGCGTTTTCGACAGGTAAGAATGCTTCTGTTCGAGACAAAACTTTTAGACGTTTTCGTCGGAGATAGATTTCAGTGGCGTAGCCAGGGTTCCGGAATCGGGTGGGGGCGGGTGGGGTGGCGTATCGACATTTTCAGAGCAAAAAGTCTTAGACGAGCAGAAAATGCTGGTCAATGAGTTGCTCGCACATTCGCGCATTTTCTTCGGTCACCCTACCTACTCTCACCCACCTCCACCCCCCACTCCACCCCCAAAAGAAAATAACCTAACGTTTTTGCACAAATTCCACGACCGATCCCAACCAGAGTAGGGGAGCTCCCTTCCTACTCCCATCCGTGGCTAGGCCAATGCTAGACACACACAAACATTATATATATATATATATATATATATATATATATATATATATATATATATATATATATTATTAGTGCCAATAAAAAATAAATTTCAGAATTGTTAAAGTCTCACACCTTGCATTTTGTTCATATGCACAAATGAATAACCCATGAAAATTTTTACCATTATTATGATGTATTTAGGGGTTGCACAGCGACCTTGAAAATCAAAATGTTGTCAGCTAATAGTAACGCAATGTCATTAATGGTTATTAACGTACAAAACGTCGTACATACATCATTTAGCTTCAGAAACTGTCAAGTATCAGTGTCAGTGACTGCTAAGCTGCTGATCAATAACATTTTTATTTGGTAGTGGAAACTGTTTTCGATGAAGTTCAACGACTTGTAGTAAGTATTGCTTTTGTTCTTCCTGGTTTGTCAGCGTCGAGTTGAATGTCTGGATTAGGGCAACACCGCATTATGCTGCATCGTTTACAACTTTCAGCTCCCTGACACGTGACTGAGCTGCCAAATATGATTCTTTACTGTCCCAAATGGATGGATCTAGAGACAGAAAATCTGTCGAAATGTTCATCGAAGCAAAGAAATGTTTGGTGTTGGCAGATACGAAGTGACTCGGCTGCTTATTTCCAATGTGCACGTCTTTTAAGGTAATTCGAGCCAGAGGACTAGAATCTCCGTTTGACAGAGCAGAGACCATGTTTGCCTTTTCAGCTGCAGGCAACTGAGAATCGAAGAAAGCCAAGCCAGTAAGTTGTTCATACAGATACCATAAGTGACGCTTGAACGTTTTCATTGCTGCGTCAGCAACTGCATCATTTGTTGAACAATATACTTCGAGATCCTTCAGCAATTGTAGATCATTCCCAGGAGCTGAAGGCAAGGTACAGGTAAACCATGCCTTGAGATAGATTCTCACAACAAACAAATTGAACTGTTGAAGACCTGCCAATTCTCCTGCTGTAAGTCTGAAATGTGATCGAAACAGGTAGGTCTTTAAGCTGTACACGTATAGTATTTTGCCCATCCAGCATGCCCTGTGGTATGCACCACGTGCATTGATATGAATGTTGGGGTTGTTGCTAGCAGTATCATCACCCAGAAACAGCGAGGTGAGCACCAGAAATTCTTCATAGTCATCTCTGGGATGAAATAATTGCAGCTGTTGGCAAATGAATCCAAGCAGGTCGCCTTTTATAATTTCAAAGTGTAAAATCAGGTGTCTGTCTTCAGTCACACTTCATACTTAGAACAATCATATGATTCCATGCTTTAGAAAATCTTTCAAATAATTTGGTATTAGACCCACTCGAGCAGCCCATCAACAAGTCAAACACTCTGGCAACAATGAGCTCGTGGACATGATGGCGACAGTCTAAAGGGAGGAGATCTCGCTGAAGTTTCTGCTGCAGCAATATACAGACACCAGCCTTAATTTCAGTGTTAGTGGCTGTGGTATCAAAACACATCGAATGAATGCAGTTTGTGAGTTTCCACTCTTCAATCAAACGGAACACTGCTGATGCCTGCGCTTCTCCAGTGCCGTTTGGGATCTTAGGAACACCAAGCAGTTTCATAATACCTTCGCCTGACACAATGACAGCTAGTCGATCTACTGTATCCTTGCCTGTTAGCTCCGGTAACAGTTTACCATGATACCATCCCTGTGTTGGAGCCTGGAGGACCAACCAGGCCATCAAATGAAAACTACGCTTTTAATTGTGATGCGAACTTGACACATTGTTACTGATTCTAGTTCTAAGCAAGTTTGATGCGAATAAGGCATTGTTTCAACAGCATTGTGCAACCACTAAATATTTACACATTTTGTTAAAACTTTGCATTTTGCTTTCTTATATAGAAGGGAACAATTTCAGAGGGTGAGACTTTAAAAAATCAACAACTTTTTTTTCCTCATGGTACTCATTGGCACCCTAATATATATATATATATATATATATATATATATATATATATATATATTATATTACTTTACTACATAATTTACTCCGTAGTATGACATTAATTTATTTTATGTTTTAATTCCCGACTGGTTTCATGCGATCCCAAGCGTTCACACAACGTAACGTATAGTTTAATTGCCAATTTATATAGCGCGAATAGTTGGGTTGGTATTTACTGTCACGTGATTTGACTTCGACGCCCATCTGCCTCTCCCTCTCCCGGCGTCGGTGCCCAATTTAATCGCCTAAATTTCCAACGGTTGTTTTTCAGTAAAAAAAACGGGCGTTCACTATTACGCCATTCGCTGAAAACAAGATCACGGCGTTTTTAAACACAGATCTTCGGCACAGATTAGAAAATATATCATTCGTGAAGGCGGGAAGTTAATAGAAGAGTTTGGATTAACTGAAATTACAGTGGAATTTCGCTATAACGTACTTAGAGGTTTTTTTTAAAATGTAGCACGTTATAACGGTTATATCATCCGAGGTTCGTTATATCCAATACCAGCCAAAAAGGGTAGCGCATTCGCACAGTACCGCACATTATGGTACGTTATAACCGAACATACGCTATAACTGATTCCGTTATAACGAGTCTTTACTGTAAACGAGACTCACAATTCATAACCCGACCCCCCCCCCGCCCGCAAAAAAAGAAAATTGACAGTTATTTTTAGCCACTGTAAAAATAACCTCTTTGCATTAGGAAGTGGCGCTATAGAAGTTCAAGACTAGAATTTACAGTGAACTCACCACAAATGTAAGACAACCTGTTTCTGAATCTGAAATTGCTACTAGGAGTAGGCTATATGGGGAGCGTTTCCATGGATATATTAGTTGGCGTCCCAGCCTAAACATACATCACTCAGGGGCGTAGCCAGGAATTTGATTGGGGGGGGGGGTATAATGTGATTTGGGGTATAAATCTTTAAAAACACATTAAAAATTAAGGTAGTCTGATTTTCTTTTTTTGAGGGAGGGGGGTATATAAACCGTTATAACCCTCCTGTCGCTACACCCCTGACATCACTTCGAAACTCCAAAAATATTGGAACTTTCGCCATTCATAGAACGTTCTTCGAAAGCCTCTAGTGGTAGGAACATTTCCAAGTCGTTTCGTCATCACGAAGTCGACCACAGGTGCAAAGGAAATTGCGAAGAAGGAAAAAACCCAACTCGTTAACTGTCGCGATAATAGACCTACTGTATCTTCTAAGTCAACATCGCTGTCTCTACTACAGTAGAGCTTCGATTACAACGCACTCGGTTATAACGAACCGCAATGTACGGTCCCGTGTGATGCGCTACAGTGTTGCATGGATGGCGTTGGATTTGAGACAACGTGCCTCGAATATTACGTACTAAATTTTACAGACCCAGCTAAGCACGTTACGTGTATTTGTACCTATCTGTTATTAACTCCGTCTTATCGGCTTCATATCTGATCTCGTTCGAAGCAGGGTCACGTGTCGTCTCATTAGTGCAACAAAGTTAAAGACATCAGCTATATCACGTGACACATCGTACGAGACTGCCGATACGGCATAGATGTTACGCATCGATGGCGCCTACGCCCCGGGGGCGGGGGTGGGGGGAAACGGCGCGAAGGCGCCTAATGACGTCACTCGGCACGTCACGTGATGAATCTGACGCCGCATCACTAACTGAGACGCGTTTGGGGAGGGAGGAGGGGGAAAGGAGGGGGAGGGAGGGAGGGAGGGAGGGAGGGAGGAGGGAGGGGGAGGAGGAGGGGGGAGATGGATGCAGAGTTGGTGGGGGTGAGGGACAAGGGAGAGGGTGGGGTGAGGGAAAAATCTGAAATAAGAGTTTCGTGTTTTAATAGGAAATGCCGAAGGGCCATCTGAGTGGTAGATCGGGTCAGGATCTTTCAGCAGAAATAATTATTCAGATAATACGGTAATATTCAGTCTCTCTCTCTCTCTCTCTCTCTCTCTTCCTACCTAATTGTCCCTCTCTTTCTCACACCACTCGATTATTAATGCAATTTATTATTATTACTATTATTATTATTATTACTACTATTATTATTACTATTATTATTATTACTATTATTATTACTATTATTATTACTATTATTATTATTCTTATTATTATTATTAAAGTTGCCGACAGGGGGTCGTGATATGCATAGAAACAAAGCGAGCTTTTGACGACTGTCGTTGCATAGAATGTAATGAGAAAACCATAGAAACACGATCCACTTGACGCGGGCGGTTGCCATGTCAACGGAGACGTCGTCAATCGATGGAAGAAAACGCCATTGAAATTCATTTTGTCTTCGAAAGCTGCGACTGAAGAACGTTACGTCATCGACTCAATGTGTTCCTCGTTCTTCTCCTAGTTCTTTCCTTATGTTGTGATCGCACATGCACGAATTTATCCGATTCCACGTAAATCCTGGCCGAAATCATAGAATTTATTATAAACTAGCGGTGGGGGGGGGATCTGTGGCGCCTGAAGGCGAATTCGTTGTACGTCGTCTCTATGGTGACCCGCTAAACGTCTCTATGTTGGCTGCTAAACGATGTCTCAGCTCTATGAACTTATTCGAAGATAAGCGAGAGTGAGGAAAAGACATTTGAAATTTTACGACACTGATTTCTATACTCAAAAGCATCGGCAAAGATCAAAGACTTATAAGAATATGATGATGATGATGATGATGATGATGATGATGATGATGATGATGATGATGAAGATGATGATGATCTTTATTGTATTGGAGTGTGGTGGGGGGGGGGGTGGAGGAGTTCTGAGTCTATAGAATATTTAGGTTTCGCGGAGACAGGTGGCCGTAAAACCCTCGTTAAAATATTTTTCTACGTTTTCTACGTTTGCCAACTCCCAGTTAACACCCTCCATCGTTCATTCATTCATTCGTTCGTTTATTTCTTCCTTCGTTCATTCGCTTTTACTTTCATCGCTTCCTTCTGACAGAGCTTCCTGTCTAGACTCTACACGTAAGCTTCCACGTAGAATGCGATTTATGCGGTTATCGGTTGATTGAAACGCACCAGAATCGCGATTATAAAAGTGAAGTGATGTCTTCGAAATGATCGGGCGAATTCACAAAGGTCAGATATGACAGATATAAAAACGTCTGAACTGATGATGATGATGATGATGATGATGATGATGATCTTTACTGTGTTCGAGTGGGGGTGGTGGGTGGGTGGTGGGTGGGTGGTGGGTGGGTGAGGGGAGGGTTCTGAGTCTTGAACGCAGTCTTAAACGGCAACAAAGCGATTATCATTGCGACTTATACAGCGCCTTTATTCCCGGTTTTAAACGATGAAGTATTTCGACTGAACGTGTCACAGTCGCCGTCGACAGACAGTAAACTCTCGTCACTAGCAACGATAGAATCCCTCGGACACCGTCGTCGTCGTCGTCGTCGTCGTCGGGGCGGGAGGGGGCGACCGGTCGGTCTTACCGAAAAGATCCGCGGAATCCGGGGCGGACTTAGCGCCGGTCGGTCGGACTTAATCCGGTGTCAGAGGCGCCGATGATCCGGACGACGATGATGATGATGATTCCGGAGTTATAAAATTTTCAGGATCGCTTCTCTTTCTTTCTTTCTTTCTTTCTTTCTTTCTTTCTTTCTTTCTTTCTTTCTTTCTTTCTTTCTTTCTTTCTTTCTTCCAAACGGAGACTTTTAATTTACCGGATCGCGTGTCTGTCGTCGAACGAGCGAAACCGATCCCTGGGGGGTTAAACGGAAGAGCAAAGGCGCGCTGTTCTCGCCGACCGCCTGCCTTCCTCGCCCCTCCGCCTCCTCCCTCCACTCCCCCCGCTCCCCGATCCTCTGTTCCCCCGTCGAACGAGTGTGATTTTATGATACACGCAGTACGAGTGATCAGACGACCTGTAGTACCATCGTAGTAGTCTCTCTCTCTTTCTTTTTCTTTTTCTCTTTCTCTTTATCTCTCTCTCTCTTTCTCTTTCTATTTATCTCTCTCTCTCTCTCTCCCTCTCTCTCTCTCTCTCTCTCTCTCTCTCTCTCTCTCTCTCTCTCTCTCTGTCTCTGTCTCTCTTTCTCATTCGTGAGAGAATAAATACATAATGAAAAGCAACGATGTTTTCGGATCGAGACGAGAAGAAGGTGAGGAAGATTGGGGATTGGGGAAGGAGGTGGGGTGGGGTGGGGTGGGTGGGCGGGGCAGTGGGTGAATCCGTCGATAAGTCCTGCATGCGTTTTCTTTACGGAGCTCAGATTAATTTCTGGTGAATCGAATTATTCTCCTTAGCACTTCACGAATGTCCGCATGATTGCCGAGTTTTTCGAAACGGATTTTCCCGAGAAATATCGGAATGTTCGAGATCCACTAATTTCCTGGTGAGAGAGAGAGAGAGAGAGAGAGAGAGAGAGAGAGAGAGAGAGAGAGAGAGAGATTATCTGTTATAACAGGAGCTTTTACCCAACTAGCTATCGCTGTGTCGTTATGTTCTACCGCTTAATAGGTTTGTACTGTACAATATTAGCAGGCAATAATCATCCGATTCGAAACTTACCTTTTAGCCTAAAAAAATTAAAGGACTTTGTGCGTACAGTTGAACTTTGTTATAACGTACTTAATGAGTCTGTAAAATTTAGTACTTTATATCGGAAGTACGTAATATTCAATATCATCCAATACTGTATCGCATCAAATGGGACAGTACATTGCGGTACTTTTTAACCAAGTGTACGCTCTAACCGAGTCCGTTATATCGAAGTTCTACTGTACCTTGTTCGAACCCCCGTGCTGTAAAAATTAAATTTCAATGCTTATGGGTCTTGGCCGTTAATAACTAATATCACCTTCCCCAAAACTCGTTAACTTTATTTACAAATGATGAGAGACAGACAGGAAGGTAGGGAATGAAAGAAAGAGGAAGAAAGCAGGTGAGAGAGGGAAGGAGGTTTTAGAATGGATTGAACGTGTGATCAAAGTTCTATATGAGATCTAAGATCTTCCTGCGGACTTCCCGTGGATCTATTCCGCGGAGATTTCGTGATGTCCCCGGTGTCTTCGTAACATTGCTTGAGCTGATGAACACGCTAGCATTCGAGAGAAACTGATTCCAGTGAATTATCGGCAGACATTTCTTCCAATCAGTGGCGTAGCCAGGATTTCCGGAAGGGGGGTTGGTCCGGTTGGATTTTGGTTTTGACCCAATGACCAACTTCGAAAAAATCTTGATAAGCAAAAAAGGTAATCTAATTGTCTTTTTTTCCTTCCTGGTGCTGACAAGCAAAAAAAGTCGCCACGTCTTAACCCGTTATGTTCTATGGCCAGGTAGCCAAGGGCATTTTGACCCCCAAAATCGCGTCCAAAAGTTAAAAATGCATAGAAACTCGTTAAAAGTATTCTGTTTTCGGCAGCCAAAGGGGGGTTTTAACCCCAAGCACCCTGGCTACGCCACTGCTTCGAATGTATTCTACGCATTAAATTATCAGCACGTTGTTCAGAAGATGCGCAAGAAACGCCTGCTACGTTTTTATTCTACGTCGAAAAACACGGTTTCTACTTTAATTTAACGTTTTCTACGTCAACGACATGCGTTGAATTACTGCTAAAAGTTATCTTTGAATTGACCAGCCACAATCAACAACTTATGAATCTTCAACCAGAAAAACAGATAGAGAGAGCAGACAGACAGACAGACAGACAGACAGACAGACAGACAGACAGACAGGCAGACAGACAGACAGACAGACATATAGAGAGACACAAGTGTACGCAGACAGACAGGTGGATGCAATGTCGAATGGGATGTGTTTTGCCGAATCATTTGACGGTTAAAAAACCGATCTATGATCGAACCAAACGTCGAAAGTCCTAAAACTCTTACCTACTTACTTACAAAGACTTAAATACAAATCACTGATCTGGATTCGACTTGATCGATGTCTCTCGGCGGAAATCGAATTACACGAAGATTCCGAATCATTCTGATATCCATTTAACAGCCCCTTTCCCCTCCCCGATCCGCTTTCCCCCTATCTTCCTTCACTCACCCAATTCCCTCCTCCCCCACACCATATATCCCAACCAACCAACCTGTTCGCTCCACGTCCAACAACCCCCCTTCTCTCCAATCCAATCCATAAGACCAGGAAACAGGTCACCGGACTGATAAAGTCCTCACACACACGCACACAAACAAACACACACAGAGATAAACACACGCACACAGGCGCGCAAACGAGTGAATCCGACCCCGTATTATTTTTGTAGCGGTGGAGTTGTGACCCGAATCGGTCGACTGGGGGCCCGGAGGATGAGGCGTGGAGGGGTTGGGAACGCGGTATCGGGGGTCAGAACGGGGCCGTCGTTATGCGGCATGTTTCGGCATCAATCGGTCGACGTCGTCGTTTCGCCCGTGACAGTGATAATGGGAGCCCTGTCACGAACTGACACCGTCGCCGAGATTGCGATATGAGGGTGACTCGTCATCGTCGTCGTCGTCGTCGTCGTCGTCGTCGTCGTCGTCTCTTTCCACCCGCCCCCACTCACCCCACCCCACCCGGACCCACCCCATCCCCTTCCATCCGTCCCATTTCCTTATTTCGGCGACTTTTCTCCCCCCGCCCCCCGTTGCAAAGTAATTCGCAGCGCCGTCTGCCGATCGACGTCGTCTTCTTCTTCCTCTTCTTAGTTTCGGCTTCATTTCCGGGCCGACGGCGACGACGGCGGCGGCGGCGGCGCTTTTGCCGGGTCCTGGGAAGCGAAGTCGGGTCTCGGCGCGCGGCGCAACCGACCTGGGAATCACGGAAAGTCAACAGCGACGTCGACCGGCTTCAATTGGCGCAGAATCATGCGCTACAAGATCGCGGCGCTTTTCGGCGCCGGCGCTGCACAAACAAAGGCGCCGTATAAATTAAAACGAGACGCTGTGGCCGTAGCGCGGCGTGCGAAGGATAAACTCTTCGACGCCTATTTACCGCCCCGTGACCATGGAACGTGCCGTTATGCGCCACCGTACCGACGGTTGCAACGGATAATATAATTATTATTCTTCTTTACGCTGCTTTTTTTGTAAGGCTTACGCGATTATATTACGTACGGAAGCAAGGAAGGGCAATAAAGCGCTTTTTACTGCGTCGGAATTTGAAACCGTGTATTTTATTCATGCAGTACGATGCTATGGAAAAATTCTTCCGCTCTGCTTTTCCTCTTATTCCTCCCGTATTCCTCCTCCTCCGTCTCTCTTTCTCCCCTATTTAGACGTAAGCACAACCACAATAGTCTTCGTTTTCATTAGATCATCGTTCTTGTTGGACATCATTAGCGTCCATTGTCCGGCGCTGGTGGTCGTTACGTCATCGTCCACTCGTGGCTATCGATACACACTCCCTTCGCCGTACAGTACAAGCGCCTGTGTAGGTACAGCGTGCGCTATATAAATGCATAAGGAAGTCGATGTACGGCGTTAGGAAATGTGTATTGTTGTGTCCATTTTTAAAGTCACGTCCGTCAAAAGACGATGGGCGTATGGCTCATCTTTCCTCATCCGGGGTTTGCTATCGGATTTGACATTAGTGAAGTGTATGTGTTGTGTTTGTTTATAGACGCGTCCGTATAAAAACCAACAAGTGCCTATACATTGGGAAATGCGTTGCCGATCATAATGACAGTTTCACGGCCACTTTTAACACGGTTTATTTGCTGTTCCAGATTTGTGGCGCCATCTATAATATTTGACAACATCGACCAAAACTGAAAAGTATCGAGATGACGCTCGGCACCATCTTGACGTACGTCACGCTGATTGTCGGTGACGTCATCGTCGCGCGACTGGACGACAACTTCATCAACTGGTATTTTCCGGAAGAGTTTCCGCCCAATACCCTGATCGGGGACCTCGTGACCGAGCATCGGCTGGACCGCCGTTACAATCGGACGGTGCTCGAGTCGCTGCGCTTCAGCTTTCTCATCCAACCGGAACCGGACCGGCGTTTCTTCGCCGTCGAGGAGACGACCGGACTAGTCCGGTCCGTCCAGGTGGTCGACCGCGAGCGGATATGTCCGCGGATGGAAGAGTGCGTCGTCAAGTTCGACGTGGCCGTCAAGCCGATCCAGTTCTTCGAGATCATCAAGGTCGAGGTGGAGATCATGGACACGAACGACAACGCTCCGGCGTTTCCGGAAGAACGACTCGTCCACCAGATGTCCGAGGCGTCCGAGACCGGAAGCGGGTTCGTCGTTCCGGCGCCGAGGGACATGGACAGCAGCAAGAACGGGATCCGGTCGTACGAGATCGTTCCCGCTCAGGGACACTTCGAACTGCGCCGGCGGAACACGATCGACGGCGAGACGGACCTGAGACTGGTTCTCGTCCGGAAGCTGGATCGCGAGGTCAAGGACAGGCACCGCGTGACCGTCTATGCCGTCGACGGCGGTGACCCCCGACTGACCGGAAGTATAGTCATCGACCTGATCATCATCGACGCCAACGACAACAACCCGGAGTTCGACAACGCGTCCTATGAGATCAGCGTCCGGGAGGACATTCCGGTGGGGACGTCGCTGCTCCAGGTGAGGGCCACCGACCGGGACATCGGCAGGAACGGACAGGTCGTCTACGACTTCTCCAAGCACACCGCCCACGAGTACGGCAACCTGTTCTCGGTCGACCGGGACTCCGGACGGATCTTCCTACAGCGGGAACTGGATTTCGAGACCGTCGGGATCCACCTGCTGTCCGTGACGGCGTCCGACCAGGGCCAGGACTCGCTGCCGTCCCACGCATCCGTCGTCGTCCGCGTCGAGGACGTCAACGACAACCCGCCGGGCATCAGCGTCCACACCCTGACCGGCGACGGAGAGGCGGCGATCGTCGCCGAGTGCGCCGATCCGGGAGAGTTCGTCGCCCACGTGTCCGTTCTGGATCCGGACAGCGGCGAGAACGGCCGGTCGACCTGTTCCATCGACGACGACGTGTTCGACCTCCAGCGGATGTTCTCGACCGAGTTCAAGATCGTCACCGCGCAGCGTCTCGACCGCGAGACCAAGGCCGGCTACCGCGTGACCATCACCTGCCACGACCACGGCGAGACGGCCTTGACGTCGGCAGCGACCTTGAGAATCGAGGTGTCCGACGAAAACGACCACGATCCGAGGTTCGAATTCGATTCCGCGTCCTTTCAGGTCCTCGAGAACAATGCACCGGAACAGGAGCTAGGGAGAGTGAAGGCGTTCGATCTTGATCATGGACTAAACAGAGACATCGTTTACAGGCTGAACGACTCTGTCAAACACCTTCTGGACATCAACGAAACGACCGGAATAATAACCGCGAAGGTTGCCCTCGATAGGGAGAAGATGGAAGACCTGGTCTTCGACGTTTTTGCCGAGGACGGAGGTCGTCCGTCAAGGTCGTCGTCTATCCAAGTGACCTTGAAGATCCTCGACGAGGACGACGAGAAACCGGGTTTCGTTCAGAACCAGTTCGTGTTCGCCGTGACGGAGAACCAGCCGAGCGGAACGAAGGTCGGAACCGTCGAGGCAGTGGACCGTGACGCCGCGCCCTTCGACAGGTTCTACTATTTCCTGGACCCGAAGAAGGACGTCGCCCACCTGTTTGACATCGACGGCGTTTCCGGTCTGAT
This sequence comes from Metaphire vulgaris, assembly GCA_018105865.1. Lineage (NCBI taxonomy): Eukaryota > Metazoa > Annelida > Clitellata > Crassiclitellata > Megascolecidae > Metaphire > Metaphire vulgaris. Next base: position 1,046,685 of record CM030843.1, on the reverse strand, counting down.
AGTGACGAAGGAACCGCTCGACCGCGAAGGACGACCGGTCTACACCTTCACCGCCGGCGTCCGACCGGTCACCGACCACAGGTACTCGGGCACGGCCAAGGTCGTCGTCCACGTGACCGACGTGAACGACAACAAGCCTCGCTTCCGCTATCCGTCGACCAGGAACGAAACCGTTGCCGTTTCGAACATGGCCCCGGTCGGTTACTCCGTTGCGCAGGTCAAGGCCGTCGACCCGGATTTTGGGTCGAACGCCAACCTGACCTACTTTCTGTCGAAGGGAAACGCCCGGAACCTGTTCTCGCTCGACCCGACGACCGGGATCGTCAAGGTAAACGCCGACCTGACGTCCGTCGAACACGAGGAGTTCCTCCTGCTGGTCGTCGCTCAGGACTCCGGACTGCTTCCGCTGTCGAACGTCGCCGAATTCCGGGTCCTGGTCAGCGGTTCCATCCCCCACCCCTCCACCGTCGACCGTCACTACGGAAGCATTCTGGCCAACGAGAACATGGCCGTCATGCTGGCCATCATATTGGCCGCCATATTGGTCGCCATCGCCGTCATCATGGTCGTCATCGTTGTCGTCCGGAAGGAGGAGAGGCGAAAGAACGGAAACAAGAAGAACAAGAAAAAGAATAAGAAGGAGGAGGAGGACGAGAGGGCGTTCGACTGGAAGCAGCCGCCCCGAGAGAAAGTTACCTGCCAGACCTTTGGCGAAGGTGACGTCAAGGCAGGTGGAAAGGAGAGGTCAACGACCGCCCCTAACAAGGGAGAGGAGGGTGAGGGGGAGGGGGAAGGAGTGGGAGGGGACAACGGGCGAACCGGTCTCTCGGTGCAGGAAGCCGGCGGCGGCGGCGAATTACCGCTGGTTAGTCGGAACTCATTTAATCTAAGGCGAGAGGATACGTGGAAAGAGAAAAGGCCGGAACTCAATAAGGTAAGGAGGCAGCGAACGAACTACTTTCTAAGAATACTTTAATCGATATTGGACACGTAGCCGGCTAATTGCTCTGCCGGAGTCTAGGTGGCGCCACTGCCCCCGCGCCACGACGTCGGGTCTCTGCGCATATTTCTGTCTAGATTGAAAGTTGTTGTCGACATCAATTCCACGTGTGTCCACTCTTACTTAATCAGAAATTAGCCATCATCATCATCATCATCATCATCATCATCATCATCATCATCATCACCATCACCATCACCATCACCATCACCATCACCATCACCATCATCATTTTATAGAAGCTCTCTATGTGAAAAATTTATAGAAAAGTTTTGAGAATCCTCATTATATATTATTATTATTATTATTATTATTATTATTATTATTATTATTATTATTATTATTATTATTATTATTATTATTATCATCATCATCATAATCATCATCATCATCATTATTATTATTGTTATGTTGTTGTTGTTGCTGTTATTTTCTGTCAAATATTTGGCGCCGGTCTATTAAGGTAGACATTCATTGCACTCAAAGATATATCTTGTGCTGAAAGCCAATGTCATTCCAGAGTTGTCCATAGGTCGGCTTTTCGAACCCAAGCCCAACCCAATCAACCAACTTCCCAACCCAACCGAACCCAAATTTGCATATATTTATATTGTCACCTGTTAACAGAAATCCAAAAACCAGCGTGATCGCTCTTTACGCCTCTCTTTACGTAAAAATAGCAAATGAAACCAATTTAGCATAAATTAGATTGCAAATTACCTCGGGAAATAAAGGAAATAAAAAGGGAATAAACTTTTATTTAGAATTAATAGTACAGCGCCTTAACGAAATAAAAAAAGTGTTTTTCTATAAAATGTCATAGGGTCTGGGTCTCTTTATATATATATATATATATATATATATATATATATATATATATATATATATATATAGCATCTGCGTCAACATCTAGTATCATATAATATTCGAACAATTTAAATATCACTTGACAATATAAATACATGCAGATTTATATAGCGCATTCATTTAGTTAGAGTCTAGTATTCTAGTCTTTGACCGTTGCCTTAGTAACGCTTTTCGGCTACGGTTACCAAGGCGATGTGTCCAACTTTTTGACGTAAGCGAATCGTCAATCAAGGGGAGGGGCGCGAGTTAGTGACGCAACCCGAGAAACTGGCGCAACATAAATCGAATTGTTTGTCGACTGAATGCACGTTCGTTACCGCCTTTTCTCTTCTGGAAAAAAGGGGAATAAAGAAGACGGGGTCCGGAGCAATTAAGGAGTGCGGCGATGAGTGCCACGAGGAGTGACATGATGAGACGCTATTCAGCCGAGGGTCGTGGCGTGACCGCTCCGTGGAAGGCGTTCTTGTTCTTCTCGTTCTTGTCCTGCTTCTCTCTCTCTCTCTCTCTCTCTCTCTCTCTCTCTCTCTCTCTCTCTCTCTCTCTCTCTCTCTCTCTCTCGTTCTCGTACAGTCAATGGCGTTAGTGTGTAGTATGAAATGGCTGGGAGTGCTCTATTTCGAACCCTGTAGATGGAAATTGATAATGATATTGTTGGTTATTCTGGCAGAGGTTAAAGCAATGAAGATGGAACAAGAGGAAAATATGGATTTTGTCGGAGATTTTCTTAAAATCGATTAGATTTTTACATATATATAGGGCCTGCACGCCCTCTATTCAACAGGCGTTCAATTGCCTTCTCTCACACAGCGAATTAATGATAAAACTTGTTTTGATATCTAAAAAAGCTGTTGTTTTTATGAACCAGATATCTCAATACGCTGCTCTTCCCTCGATTGTCCTATACTAGCCATTCCACAAGATATTCGGCAGGACTTTCATTTAGTTGATGTGCCTCGTTCTCGTACAGTCAATGGCGTTAGTGTGTAGTATGAAATGGCTGGGAGTGCTCTATTTCGAACCCTGTAGATCGAAATTGAGAATGATATTATTGATTATTCTTGCAAAATTTAAAGAAACGAAGAAGGAACAAGAGGAAAATGTGGATTTTGTCGGAGAATTTCAGTGTGAAATGGCTGACAGGTGTTCTATTTCGAAATTAAAATTGATATTATTGCTCATTCTTGCTCGATTCAAAGCAGCGGAGATGGGGACACAAGGAAATGTGGCTTTGTCGGAGAATTCCTTCGAATCGCTGAGATTTTTACATACATATACACCACTATTCAACAGGCCGTTCATTGCTCTCTCTCTCTCTCTCTCTCTCTATATATATATATATATATATATATATATATATATATATATATATATATATATATATCATCACACAGCGAATAAATTATAAAACTTATTTTTGTTTTCTATCAGGACCGTTTTAAAGTAGAGGCACGTAAGGCACGTGCCTAGGGCCCCGCGATACAGATGGGCCTCGGCGGGCTCCGAAAAAGTTATTCCCGCTTTTTGGTGCTTGATTTTCTGAATTTTCTCTTCGAAAATTCTGACAAGCAAAAAACGTTCGTCATTAGTTTTTAAACTGGCTAGGGCCTCCAAACTGCTTTAAAAGGCGTTTGCCGCAATATTTGTTTTATTCCCAGAAGTTCTACTGTTCTATATTATTCGAGAGCAATAAAATTTAATATTCCACTTGGAATAAAGTTTTATTCACTGAGCGATCTTCGATGAATTGAGTTTTTTTCAGTTCATGTTTGCAGCAGAAAAACAATTTGAAATGCGATAGGTAACTATTTTGTTTCAAAGCATATTGTCTTTTCCGAATTCTGTCCCTCTTTTCCTCCCCTCCCTCCCCTCCCTCCCTCCTCCCTCCCCTCCCTCCCTCCCTCCCTCCCTCCCTCTCTCTATCTCTCTATTCTGTTTTTCTATTAAGTAACAATAGACGTTTTTAGTCAAAAGCAACTGACGCACTTATTTAAATAATCGGGCATTGAAATATACAGCGCTCGAATTCGTTAGCTTCTCAAGAGAAGGTCGTTGTTCAGCTTTTCGCTACAATTGAACCAGCGCCGGTCGAAAACTTCGACGAACTCCTCAAACTGGCGCCACATAAATGTATAAATGTCTGACGACTATTATTACGGATACACCGCGGGTAGAAAATCTGCGTCCATTACACCGTGGACGTCAGAAAAATCTGCTTTCATTTGGCGCCTAAGTCTCCGTCCGTCTCTCTCTCTCTCTCTCTCTCTCTCTCTCTCTCTCTCTCTCTCTCTCTCGCAACAAGAGACAAACTGTAGCGGTCTTGATGTATACTGCAATTGGATTTCCACAGTTTGAACGAACAATGGCGTTGTCGATGCCTTGCTCCGACTGTGAGAAGGTTTCTCGTTGATTCAAATGGTAATAATAATGTGGAATTAATGAAACAATATGCTTTAGTGCATCCGGAGCAGGGAACCAGCGTGCTATTTGTTGTTCCCGACAAGAGCGCGATTCTTCTCTCTCTCTCTCTCTCTCTCTCTCTCTCTCTCTCTCTCTCTCTCTCTCTTCTCTTTCTCTCTTCTCTCTCGCACACGAACACAGGTAGCGCGACACGGATTTTAACGTGTTGGTGGTCGGATCAATAGCGCGCTCGACCGATGTCCTGCATGGGCCTCGGTTCCGCTTCCGACCATATACTGTATATATCGTCGTCCAAATCTCTTAATGGATTTAGCGGGTTCGCTGATTTCGCGCCTGTTCTAAGCGGCCCATCTTTCAGACAGACCTTCTCCCCCTCTCTCTATCTGCCTCTCCCTATCCTCCCTCTCTCTCTCTCTCTCTCTCTCTCTCTCTCTCTCTCTCTCTCTCTCTCTCTCTCTCTCTCTCATGTCTCATGCTGTGGGGTCACTTTAGCTAACGCCCTATCTCACTCGAATGAACTTCTGCTGTGCTAAACTTTCGTCCAGGTTTTTGCCCGTAGTAGCCTACGGTGCAGTGGCGTAGCTAGGGTTCTGGAATAGGGGTGGGAGGGGGTGGGGACACATCGACATGCTCTGGTAAAAAAGGCAAAATGGGTTCTTCGGCCATTCACGTATTCTCTTTCATCATGCTACTCACTCCGCCCAAAAAACTCCTCGACGATTTTGTGCAAATCCCTCTACCTGTCCCAGCTGCCTCCGTCACCTAACCCCCCTCCTCCCAACCCCCTTCCACCGTAGCATTGTCGTAGCCATAGGCGTATTTTATTAAAGGCTTGGCTAGCCTACCCAAATATTAAACTCTAAATCCGTCTATGGTCGTAGCTACAATGCTCCTGTGTACTTCGGAGTGGTGTCACTCCTTGTCTAGATCCAGACAGACAGACAGACAGACAGACAGACAGACAGACAGACAGACAATGAACCATGTGAATGCTTCTCCAGTTGCGTAACCTTCCTCTGCCCCCCACCCCTACCCAGAGCTAACCAGAGGGCGCCAGTATGAAGAAAATTCGGCAGCAATTAGTGAGATCGAATAAAAAACCCTAAAGGTCTCAGCAGCGCCCCTAGCGGCGGACTTTTTCTCCATTAGCTCGTAGATTAATTAATGGAACATATAGGGCGCCTTCGACGCTGCATTTGTCAACAGCGATGCTGCTGTCTGTCTGCGTCTGACGCTTCGTCGTTTGTTTCTCTGTCGCCAGATGGCCGTGATGTTGTCGAAACCAGTCGTTGTTTTCATAAAAGACCAGACAAGCGCCGACAAGTGCTCGGTGGAAAGTTTCGACAGCGACGACGACAAAGATAGGAAACAACTGTCAGGTTATCATCATCATCATCATCATCATCATCATCATCATCATCATCATCATCATCATCATCATCGTCGTCGTCGTCGTCATCATCATCATCATCATCATCATCAGCACCACCTTTGTGATGGTGTTTGTTCGGGACGCTGGCAAAACAACCGAGCGATTATCGCCAATAAGATTTCTCCATATTGAAATCATTGCGCGAAAATTACGGCATAATGTGCGGTTTTCCTCCGAGTTGTCAACGAGAAGGATGAAATCGCACTCGGTCGAATGCGAGGAGCGGAGAATGCGATCTGGTGATTGGCTGTCGTTTGTTGTTTTCGAAAGTGGAAAAAAACTAATTTCGAAATTAGATCGGCTTTTTACGAATCGATTATTTGGATTATTTTCAATAATAATTAAAATTTCCATTCTGGACGACCAGGCAAGTATTAATTCAAGAATTAAATTGTCCAAATATTTGCGGCTTAGAATTAAGGAATTTAATTTTAAAACAATTCTGCCATATCTTTTCTTTCTAAACAACGTTTTTGCACATTTGTAGTCGGCGTTGTCGTTTACAGGAACCGGAAGTCGAACGACGGGCATAATGACGTCATCATCGGGCACGACCAACAACGTCAGACGAACCGTCATGGCGGCCGTCGACAGCGGCGGCGCCGATTCCAAGATGGCGGCGGCGGACGTCGTCGTCGTTGCCAGGGACGCGTCGTCAAGGACAGGCAGCGGACTTCTCGACCGAACGCTTCCGTCGATGAAGAGTTTCCATGGCAACTGCAAAATCAGCGACTACCAACGACTGACGCGCTACTCTTACTCGGACCTCGATCGGCGACGCAACGGAGGCGACGACGACGACGACAACGACGACGATGACGTCATCAAATCGTCAACGACTACGGCCAATCTCCGAGTGCATTTCGGCGGCGGCGGTGATGATGATGATGACGACGACGACGGCGGCGGGGGAGGAGGAGGTGGTGGAGGATGGAGACGAGGAAGAGGAAGAGGAACGAGGGCGGTCCGCGGATACGGCGGATACTGCAACGGCGGCGGAGTCCAGGACAAACCGTTCTGGATCATAGACGCCAACGGATTTCCGATGCTGTCCGACTATCCGGTCTAGGCGGGAGGCGGCGTATCCAGGGCGCCCGCCAGATGTCCTGGATACGCCCCTGCGGACGGGAAATTCCAAGCACATTCTCTGGTCTGACTGAATTTTACGTATATATAAATCAGTTACAGTAATTCTCGTATATATCTATTCCGGATAACAACAAGCACGTTTAGCGATCTAGATATGGGGGGATCTAGAGTAGAGTGGGGTAGGTAAAGGTGAATCTGTAAGATAAAAAAATTTTCTAGTAGATTATTGCGTGTTCTTTTCGAAGAAATTCCAGATTCTGGGGATTTTTTAATAATATTCTGTGAATTATTGAAGAATTGATTATCTGGTAGATTTTAATAAATGCTATTATGCATCCACTGTAGCTACGGTAAATTTTCTATTTGTTGGCGTCATGCAAATCTATTTGTAATGTTTTAGGCCTCTGATAGAGACTTAGGCCTGCAATAGTTGTAATAGTACCCAAAACGTAAAAATCCAGTTGTATTGTATTATTACTTTCATTATAATCGTCATCAATGGAGTCTTTGGATTGGATAGGACTTTTATTGCTATAATTGGCAAATAGGGAGTTTGAACACCTGAACATGAAGTCAGCGAGTACTTATGGTCTTTATATCATAAATCATGTGTGTAAGTACCTTTTAAAGAATTCAAGACTACGATTATGACAGTTTCTATGACGATACTACTTATTGCTCTGTCACAATAACTATACACGAATGCAAAACACATAAGGGGCTGTCCATAAATGACGCCAAGGCACTTATGGGGAATGGGTTCAAATATTTGTGACGACTTGTGACGAGGGAAGGGGGGGTCAAAAACTGCCAAAATCGCGTGACGTCATTTATGGACGGCCCATAACCCTTGTATAGTGTACTAGGCAGAACTATTTTTATCACGTTGACAATGTGTGGCCATAGCTTGCTGTTAGTTGACGTCCTAGGGCGGTTAATTTTCTGTTCTGTTGTTAAATAAAGTTTTCTTAGAGGTTAAAAACTCGAGACTTGTGGCGTCTGTTGGAAAAAGAAACTGGACAAAATATAATATTCTGTAGAACTCTGCAATTGATAGAAAGTTCTAGCAATCGATAACAACAACAAAATTGTCTAAAACACGTATTATGCTTGTATTTTGATTCTAATTGTCCTTTTCTAAAAAATAATTCGGATTCAACTTACCATTCCATTAGGATTACGGCCCGACCTCTTACCTTTTCACTCGTACGTCGCCAAAAAGATTTTTAAATTGTTTTCTCAATAGCGACGATGATCTAAAATTATTCTAGTAGTAGTAGTAGTAGTAGTAGTAGTAGTAGTAGTAGTAGTAGTAGTAGTAGTAGTAGTAGTAGTAGTAGTAGTAGTAGAAGTTGGAAGATGAAGAGGAAAGGGAGTAGAAAAGGAAGAGGAAGAGGAGGAAGATGGGAGGAGAGGGAAGAGGAGGAGAAGGGGGAGGAGGAGGAGAGCAGAGAAAAACTCGCTCGGTGAAAATATTAGAAATTGGCCTAATCTAAGTTCTAATCTAAGTTCAGCTGCACACGACGGTGTCTTAGGTTAATTGATTTTCTCTGCTCTCGTTACACACTCACACACACACACACACACACACACACACACACACACACACACACACACAGAGTTACCTGGATAATTATGATGACGATGATGATGATGATGATGAGGCGGGAGCGGTCGTAATACACTGTAGTTAACTTTAGACTATAGACTAGCATTGCTGTCTGTAGAGCAACGTTAGTCTGTGCAGTGCACGACATTCGTAGAATTCCGGTTAATTTGAAAATCAATCTGCTCTTTAATTAGAATCGTTATGTAGATTTCACGAAGGATGAATAAAACTTACCTCCTCCTCCTCCTCCTCCTCCTCCTCCTCCTCCTCCTCCTCCTCCTCCTCCTCCTCCTCCTCCTCCTACTACTACTACTACTACTACTACTACTACTACTACTACTACTACTACTACTACTGCTGCTGCTGCTACTACTACTACTACTACTACTACTACTACTACTACTACTACTACTACTACTACTACTACTACTACTATTACTACTCTTCCTCGTCGTCGTCTTCATCATCGTCGTAATCAGGACATCTGGCCGCGATTTCGATAATACTGTAAATTTTCAGCGTTTTCTCCGCAATTTTTGCTGTAATTTTGACAACATCGTCTGCCATTTACACTTCAGAAATAAAGTATCTAAATATCTATGGAAAAAAGTTCCATTTGATTCCAAATCACTCGGGTCACTCGGTTCGAAACAACTAAATCCACACGAAGTATACTGTATATGTTAAACAGCGCCCGTCACCCCCCCCCCCTCTCACTCCCCACCCTCCGAATTCGAGGCATATCGCCCGGTCGCTGTTATTGTCTTGTTAACTTCTTTTGAAGACAACATTAAGGTTAATAAATAGTAATCGTGTAATTGTGAATTTTTATAGCGCCGTTCCTAATGCGCTAAAGGCACCGTGGATCGACGTTACTTGAAGTTATTGTGATGGGGTTTTCTTTTCATAGAAAACAATGTACGCCGATCTGATGTATACCGAACACACGCTCACGTCAATAATTGTTTTCATACTTATTCAAGTCTAAATGGATCAATCGCCATTATACTCTCATATATATATATATATATATATATATATATATATATATATATATATATATATATATATATATATGTACATACATATATATATATAAATATATGAGATATTCAGTGTATATATATGTGGGTGTATGAGAGTGTATATATACTGAATATCTCGGATATATATATATATATATATATATATATATATATATACTGTTTGCTATCTGGTATTGTCTTCAGTACAAAAATTAAGACAATTGTCTTTTTTTAACCAGCGGCAAATGTTCCTGGTGCCGGTGTATTCTGATCTTTACCTGGGTTCCATGCGCGCAATAATTATCGGAGGTTACCGTATCGTCTTTCTTATTCTTGTCGCCTACAGTTTCCGTGCGTGTTTACTTTTAGCCCCCGGCGGACACCATTATTATCAAAACCCGCGAGACAACCGCGGTACTTTCAGACTTTTCGGCGATGCCATTCGTCAATTTCTTCGCCCCACCTCCACCCCCACCGAGACCACCCCCACTCCCCACTGGCGACTGCTGCTTTAACAGACGAGACGGACTTTTACAAACCGCCGTTTTGGTGATGGTGGGGGGGGGGTTAAAAGAAAAGACTAAGAAATTTGTTAAATCGCGGAATATAAACGGCGCCGAGATTTATTAATTTTCGGCCGGTAGAGGGCCGTCGTCGGAGACAATGGGCGGCCGTTGTCGACGGGTCGATCCTCCCGAAGACCAGCGCAGGGGAAACAAAGTCGACAGAGAAAAGCCGAAAGACCATCGAAAGGACGGTCCAGACGGAACGGAGCCGGTAAAGTCAACGCCAAAGCCCCGGCGAACAATGGCCGGGGACGGGAGAAGTCGGCGACCGGCAGAACGAAGGAAAGACGGTCATAACCGATGCAAAGGACGATGAAATCTCAGGGGGGTAGGTGCCCCCAGACGCAAAATGTCCGAAGATTCTGAAAATATTGGTCAACATCACATCATCATCATCATCATCATCATCATCATCATCATCGCCGCCACCACCACCGTGAGCATCGTCGTCAGCATTATCGGAGATCAGAATGATCGTCCCTTGCCTCAAGATTGAAAGATGATAATTTTCATCGTATTTGCAAGAATCTGACGATCACTCTGGGCCCGAATAGGGGGGAGGGCGACCTCTGTCCACATTGGCTACGCTAATAGTCATTAGCTGCCCTTTGGGGTTCCGCCCCAGCCGCACAAAATCCAGAGCAACACCGGATCCAAACTTTGAACCACGGAGCAAATTTGTGAAAATATATCATGACAGCTATTCTTCTGTCCATTACTCTATTTCACGCAAATATCTTAACTTTTCAATATTAAGAAATTAAGAATCATACGTCTATAGATTTGGTCTGATTAGATGGAAAACCTGCTCCCCAGAAAACCTCCCCCCCCCCGAGCCTGCGCCAATGGACATCAGGACAGACACGCAAATCCCATTTAGCCCAACTAGGGGGCTTGAGAGAACTTCGTGAGCACCCCAACGCGGTGTGGGGAAAGCCCCAGTCGCAAAAGATTTGAGTAATAGGTCAATTGCTATAGATTTGGGGTGTGAACTTTGGCGATTACTTTATCCCCTTAACTGGGGATCCCGGATATGTCTGTCCATTTTACACTGAGTTACAGTTAAATACACGGTTAAGGGGTTAAAGCAAGGACGTCAAGACTTTTTGGGCGGCGGGTTAAATGATATGTCTCCCATGTCTTCGCGGGCCAAATGCATAAATGCTTGTCAATATTTATACTACAAAATCTGAGCTATCTAAAAAACTGAAGTAAAATGACGAAAACATTAAATGGCCATTCAATCATTACATTATTTACATTGATTTGATTACAACCTATTGTTGTAACTATGACAAACCGTATTCTAGGCATGCCTAACAGAAACAGTTAAATTTCAAACTCTGTTAATGGCGAAGAACTAAAGATCAACTTGAAAACATATAAAGTTAGATGATGGCCGATGTAGATGGGGAAGCTGATGAGACATGACATTGCTTATTCTTCACTAGTTTAGCAATGTCTGGTTTTAAACCTGCAGCCAAAGCTACTCTCAAATTTACAGAGGGTTTTGCTAATTAATGCAAGTATGCTAGGTGAGTATGTGGCTGCATATATTGAATACAAGTACTGTACACGTATATATTGTGACCATTTGACGAAGAACAGATTTTTAAAAGATCGTGTTTCGTGTGGTTTGAAATGGCTCGCCCCTTTTTGTGGCATTTCGAACACCCTAGGATAAAATTGAGATGCAATATGGTTGGTTTTAATTCGTTCCCCTCGTGGCTATGCTGATGCCAGCCATGCATCTCTCTCTCTCTCTCTCTCTCTCTCTCTCTCTCTCTCTCTCTCTCTCTCTTCGCTGTGTTTACCATTAAAGTATTCTACTGTAACTTTGAACGTCGAACAAATGTGTGGAAACTTCGAACACTCTAGCGACTAAAACTTAAACTTTTCGGCCTCAGCTTTTTTCGACTGACTTCGGTCAAAAATTATCCACTTTTCAATATCTTTCGCTATTTTGAAACCTTCCAGATTGTATTTTCTATTTCTATTTTGAAATCATTTTGCAGATTTAATATTTCGCATAGCATCGTCATTTCCATAATATATAGGCCTACAGACTTCCTTATAACGTACTTAGCGGGTCTGTAAAATTGAGTACGCTATATCCGAGGTACGCTATATCCAATACCATCCAATACGGTAGCGCATGAAATGGAACAGTACCGGTACATTGCGGTACGTTATAATTACTGAGCATACGTTATAACCGGGTTCGTTATAGCGAAGTCCTACTGTATTATATATATATATGTATTAGAATTGTATTAGAATATGTATTAGAAAGATGCTCGCTTCGCTCGCAGTGCAGGATAATACTAATCCAATACCTATACCTAATACCCAATCATTGAATTCATGCTGAACAACATTTCAATGATCGCCACCTAGCCAAGCTCTGCGCCACGTAATAATTAGGCCTATGTACGTTAAAATCACGCAACTGTGGCCATTTGTGACGCTGTACACGTATTTTTTGTGTACGTTAAAATGTACGTTAAAATTTCAAGCTACGAACAATTGTTACCAATAGCAACGTCGTCGCACGCCCTCCCCTCTGACGCTGCAATGACTCGACTAAACCGGGCTAAACGTACGCCGCTTGAAGGTAACAGACATTATATATATATATATATATATATATATATATATAATTCCGTATGCTCTGTTGAGCGGTCACATGGTAATTCGTGCTAATTAATATCATTAACTCTCATTTATATTCACGAGTTGTTGTCTCCGACAAAGGAACATTGATTTCTGCCGAAAATAAACAAGAATACACTTTCGAAGACGACTGCTGAGACTTCGTCACCAGCTACAAAGATTTTTTTTTGGGGGGGGTCGTAGTTGTCATACAAGAAACCAGCTCTCTTAAGCGCCATCTTATCTCTCGATTGATTTTTTAGACATTTGACAGAGAATAGATTTCTGAAAGACTTTGTATAGTGTCGTTTCAAATGGCTCACCTTTTTTCGGGGCATTTCGAATGCTTTGGAATAAAATTGAGGCAGAATATATTGACAATTCTAGTACGGTTTGACTCAGCTAAGCTGGGGACACACGAAAATGTGGTTTTAATTTGTTTCATCACTCTTCTGAATTTTGCATATCTATAGCCTACTGTAGCACTAATCCTTGCATTGTCCGATGTCAAACAGGGTATCAATTATATAATATTTTTGTGGTCTATAGAACTTGTCAACCCCCGACCCCCGTACCCAGATTTCACTGAACGTAAGTCGAATAGGTCCATGCCCCTCGGTCCTAAACTTCTTTACCCCACCACTCTATACCCTATACTTTACTAACTTTAGACGTCGGCAGTTAAATAAATAGGCAAAATTTTCAAGTATACGTGGTGCAAGGTTCTCACGTAGGTATGTAAAAACTGAGCATAGGGCTACGCTTATACAGTAAGTCCGGTTGAGCGCCCTGGGAGCGGTCGTTCTGCTTAAACGGGTGGCCGGCGGCCAGCGGGGTTGAGGGGTAGGAAACGCCGAGTGAGCTTCGCCTCTCGGGGGAGGGGGGCGGGAGGGAGGGAGGACGCCGTTTGTTCCACTATGGGCTGGCGGCCCGTCTGCGCTGCCCCCGCCGGGGGTATCATCACTGCCGCCGCCGCCGCCGTCCATTGATCAGGTAGCGCACCTGACGCGAAAACAGGTCACGTGACGAAGACCGGGCTCCTTGACGCCGATCTACCGAGGCAACAATGTGCTACCGTTGACGACCACGCCAAGACGGAGACGACTATAGGCGGAGAGAAAGAGACAGACAAACAGACAGACAAACAGACAGACAGATATTTCGGCGTAGGAGTTGAGTTAATTAGCTCTCATGGATCAAAATAGATCTTTGCTCTGGATTAACTGTTCCGAATTTTGCCGATCTTTGCCGAATACGCTTCGGAATAATTGTAACCACTTATTTCGTGACAACAAACAACAACGTCAACCACCGATCAATCAACGAAGACAACCGCTCGCCAGGTGAGGTGAAGTTTCAATCACCGTCAAATCAACAGCAGTTATGGTTGGCTTTGTCAGCAATGAACCCAGGCCCGATAGCCCCAGCGGTCTATGTATATTTCCTGTCTTGTCTTGTCTTTAACCGTCTTCGCTCTTACGGTTAAAGACAAGACAAGACAGGAAATATACGTATATTATAGTGTAGTGCGGCGGCGGCAGTGATGATACCCCCGTATATTTCACCTATTCCCAAAATTCTGCCCGATTTGATCCTGTCTATCTTGCTTACTTATTTCGCTTGACCTGGACTTTGCTTGCGGTGTTTCGCTATGAAAATCTATTAGGTCAAGCGAAGTCGGCATTTGCTGCAGATACACTAGCGTTGGGGAGTGAGGTGAGAGGGAGGGGCGGTTACTACTATGACAGGGGATCTGCTGGGAACATAGTTCTGTCGAGATTCTTATCTTCTCTAGATTTCGCTCAAAAATTACAACGATTAGATCTGACAACTTCTTTTTCGGCGTTTATGAATTCTGCTGACCTGAATAATAATAATAATAATAATAATAATAATAATAATAATAATAATAATAATATAATAATATAATAATAAGAAGAAGAAGAAGAAGAAGAAGAAGAAGAAGAAGAAGGAGAAGGAGAAGGAGAATAATAATAATAATAATAATAATAATAATAATAATAATAATAATAATAATAATAATAACAATAATAATAATAATAATAATAATAATAATAATAATAATAATAATAATAATAATAATAATAATAATAATAATAATAATAATAATAATAATAATAATAACAATAATAATAATAATAATAATAATAGTATAAATAATAATAATAAGAAGAAGAAGAAGAAGAAGAAGAAGAAGAAGAAGAAGAAGAAGAAGAAGAATAATAATAATAATAATAATAATAATAATAATAATAATAATAATAATAATGTGATTTTAAGTGGTTTAGGAGGCTAAGTAAGCCTGTGTGAAAACCACTGTAGTAACTCTCCGCATTCAATAACCTAGTTTTCCGAGATAACCTCTGAATCCGAAATGAGAAGGAGATCCGAATGAGAATATAGGTATTGTGGCCAAGGAAGCCTTTTGGAAGATGAAGGAGCTCATGAGAAGAGATCTCAACATCGAGTGCAAGAAGAGGTTCATCCAATGCTACATCTTTCCAGTGCTGACTTTTATGGATGCGAAACCTGGATAATGAACAGATGAACAGGAAGGTTATGAAAGAAGATCATGGCCTTTGAATTATGGTGCCGATTAGAAGGATCTTGAGAATCAGCTGCAGATGGACATGGTTACAAACGACAGAGTCCTAGAAAGGAGCAAAACAACAGCAAAGTGGAAACTGGAAATGATACGAAGAAAAATGTCCTACGCTGTTCCACGTCATGAGAGGTTCGGCTGGAGACCTGCCTCTGATACCGTAATAATGGAAGGCAGAATAGAAAGAACACGGGGAAGAGGGCGACCGAGAAGTAGCCCGATGGACGACATCTTTGACTGGACAAAACACAAAGAACTATGGAACTATAAGAAGAGCAGCAGAAGATAGAATTGGAGGAAAGTGACTGTCAACCCTCTGATGGAGGACGACACATAAAGAAGGAGTCGGTTTGGAACCCATCGTAAACATTTTGGACTCCCGAGCGCTAGAGAGAGAGAGAGATAAGACGGCGGGGTCGGAGTGATATTATCGTAATGTTATCAGGTTCTTGAAGCGATTTAGACATTTTTATTCTGAGGATTTGCACACGAGTGGCAATTCTATTTGAGCCGAAGAAGGCCACATGCAAATCTCGATCTCTCTCGATCACGTACCTGTGATTGATAAAGACCTGACTCTGGCCTTCTTGTATTACCAATACGGTAGATCAAAGTACAGCAAAACGCTGTGTCTCTATACTGCGTGTGAAAGGCCTCGTCAGGGGCCGTCCATAAACTACGCCTCGCTCGAGGGGAAGGGGTCTAAGAGAGCGTGACAGTCTGTGACAGAGGAGGGGGTTAAAGATCACTGTGACGTCACACTTTCCTTATAGACCTACATATAGGCTAAGGCTTGAAATATGCGGTCATATGTTATACTTTCTCTTCTGACGGATGGTTTCTCACAGAAGCGATCGATGGTGTAGTGTATAGCAATTATATTTTGAGGGGTGCATAGAATTTTACATTTGCCGGAAGTTGAATATCCCTATGTCTCGCTGCTGAAAATTAAATGATAAACTCGAATTTATTAAATAGAAAACCTGCGTTACGTGATTTATGGATGACCCCCTAAGAAGAGGGTCCGAGATTTGCGACAGGTTGCGACAAAGAGAAGGGGTCAAAACTGTCACAAGTAGCGTGACGTACTTTATGGATGGCCCCTTAACGAGGACTTTATGGCTATCACGGGCTCTACCTTCGGTTTCCTGACGTCTACTTTAATAGTGTTTTACTGTAGACTTCTAAATTATTGTCGTCTGCTTTTCTGTGTTGGCGTTCGCCCATATGTCCTATCGTGCTTTATCTCTATACATTGTATTTGTCAGTGCATAACTTTGTTATACATGGCTTGTTTTTCCTACCACTTGAGTACCGGGTAATCGATATAAGACAATCTGTTTATATGATCTCGACTATATATCAAGTCAAGATTGTCGTGAAACTTGAGCTGTTTCAGGAAATTTAGCGCCAACTGTCTAAAGATATCTGATTCAGCTGATGTGTAGGCTGCCAAAGACGAATTTCTATCTTGAATTTTAAGTATAAATTTATGTTTCCAATCTGGGAAAGAATCTTCGCCCGAGAGACAGGCAAATTTGAAATTTACGACGAATTTGTCATTAGAACAGATGGCGCGCCAAATGACAAATAATCGAAGTCTGTTTTATTTATAGTCTATTTACTCTATTCGCAGGTGTTGTTAGTGGAATGCGTGGTTATATTATATTCGCTGTATACACCATCTGAACCATTCTAGCCCAAAGACATCCAAGGAAGAGACCAGAGACCCACGTGGATGCAGGCGTGGATATGGGTTAGGTCCATCCGTGGGTTGGGTTGGGTTGGGTCAGAAATGTCCATGTTATGATGTGTTGGGGTGGGTCGGAAAATAAGGCATGGTGAAAGAAATTGTAATGTATTACGTTGGATTTGGTTGGGTAAAGTAACCCTATTGCTTTCGTGGGTTGGGTCTGAATCATAGTGGGCTGGATGTTTTTTTTTTTTAAATGGGCCCATGTCCATTTCTGCGTGGGTGGGTGGGTGGACCAAAGGGAGGTTTTTGAAAAGAGGGTACAAAATTGAAAGGTCGAAAATAAGACTTGACATTGTAGAAGCTAATTTAAAATAAATATTTCTCGCGACAGAATTTGAGAGTAAATGTCTGATACATTGATTGGCGGTCGAGTAATTTAGTTATTTAGCGCAAAAATAAACGAAATTAGTTTAACGAATTTTTCTCTGTTGTGTATACTGTATGCGGATAATGCTTATCGCCAGAATTATTCTACGAACGAATCTAATGCGGTTAGCGTTGTCAGAAAATCTCCATGTTTCAAATTTATAATCGGTATCTATATATTGCTGACCGACACTTCCAATTATAATATCGTGCTCACTCCCAACCCCTAACCCCCACCCCAGCCCACCCAAAACCCGATTGGTGGAATCGTCCCGATTCGCTCTTCGCCCAGTAATCTTAGTTAACCCATTATCCGTGTATTTAACTGTAACTCAATGTAAAATGGACGAATATATCCGGGATCCCCAGTTAAGGGGTTAAACCCTGTAAATTCAAACGACATTTCATATAGGCCTAAACCAGCAATCTCATATACACACCGTATATAGGATGTGAAGACTTGGGTTTGAGTGATATTGAAGATAACGATGAAATGACATGTCAATTGGTCATTCCAAGTGTAAAACTCTGGTGTACGTGACAAACGTATGGTCTTACGCTAATCTGAGGCAAAGGTAATTTGCCCCAAATGCAAATTGATCGCACTGCTGTCTGTCTGTCTGTCTGTCTGTCTGTCTGTCTGTCTGTCTGTCGGCACTGCGCACTGACTTTATGCTGGGGAGTGCGATGACATTCGAATGACGGAGACTGCCTGTGAAAGAAAAACGCACCTAATTATTAAGCAGTGTCGTCTATAGTAATTAGCATTCGGCCTCCAATTAAAGCCACTTTGGCCTCGGTCGCAAAAACGTTCTTGGCGGGGATTTTAAGTTCACAATAATGTAGCCAAAGAGATAGCCGGGCATAAAAGCACCTTTTTCAATATATGATGAAGGATAATATATATATATATATATATATATATATATATATATATCACATCCTATATCCGGTGTGTATATCAGATTGCTGGATTAGGCCTATATATATATCACATCCTATATCCGGTGTGTATATCATATTGCTTGATTAGGCCTATATATATATATATATATATATATATATATATATATATATATATATATATATATATATATATATATATATAGGATGAGCAGGACGAGGAATAGGGGAAGTTAAACGACGTGAGCACATGACCTTACCATCCGTGCCCTTTAGGCTTTTTTTATTAGGCGGGGTCACGGGGTGAACTGGTGAAGCGTTTGAAATTAATTTAACACAGAACCATAGATTCATGCTCGTGATTCACGGATTCACCATTCAGGGACAGAGATTCACGCGCTTACGAGCCCATGCACTATGTTATTTGTTAGCGTTTTTTTTTCTATCTGTAGTTTGTCGTTTCCGCTTCGAACAAGGAGCACGTGACGCAGACGCCGCCTGATTGGACCGACGAGTTTATTCGCGACCTACTTATGATTATTATTTTGCGCTTAGACTGCTGTTAGGCCGTTAGGTCTCCGGGGCTTTTTAGGGCTAAGGACAGACGCCCAGAAGTTCAACAATTAACGTCGCCCAGTTGCTCACTTGAGGCTCTGAGCATGCGCCCGCAGGCGGCCCTGTCGTCGTCGTCATCATCATCATATTAATTATGCCATCGGGAACGTGTAATAAGTGGCGTAGCCAGGGATCTGGAAAAGGGGGGGGGCTCTTCGACATTTTCGACTAAGAGAGTTTCCGACGGAAAGAGAAAACACGGTCGTCAAGGAGTTCTTCACGCGTTCACGCATACTTTTTGATCATGCTGCCTACTCCCCCCCCAAATTTCTAAACCGTGTTGCGCAATTCCCACGGTTTGTCACGGCTAGAATTAAAGAGGGTGGCCTCGTGCCCCGTGGCTACGCCGATCAATGGCGTAGCCAGGGGGGCTGGGGTTAAAACCTCCCCTTGGTTGCCGAAAACAAAATATTTGTAGTGAGTTCTATGCATTTTTAATTTTGGGGCGCGATTTTGAGGGTGAAACCCCGTCCCTTTGGCTATAGAATGTAACAGTTTAAGAGGTGACTACCTTTTTTGCTTGTCAGCACGGGTGGAAGGAAAAATAAGAGATGAGATGACCTTTTTTGTCAAGATTTTTTCCGAAGTTGGTCACGGTCAAAGTCAAAGACCAAACCCCCCTTCCGGAAATCCTGGCTACGCCACTGACGCCGATGAGTGTAATTCTATATAGCTACGCCGAGTCAAGCTAGTATTTATTATCGGCTGTGTCAAGATCAACAAAGCCGGTCTACAGAGAAGGGCCTGTCGTTGGATTATTTTTAGACTGTGGATTCGGTTTGAAGAAGTATTTTGATCGTTGGCTTTTGTTCACGAGACTGAAGTCAAATCTTACGACGGTAAACGTATTTGTTTAAAACGTCAGGACCTTGGTTAGCCAAAGTCTTTTTTGGCCGATTGTTAGTTTGGAAATTATGGCAAAGCAGTTTATGCTGTGAAAACTAAAAAACTTGACAGCACTGACATCAATGTTGAAGCCTCGTTAGCGTTGTTTTAACGATACCTCTGCAACCGTCGATCATCGATGGTCCCTCTTAGCCAAAGAACTTGTCTATGGTAGTCCCTACTTGAAAAACTCGAGGCCGGTTCATACTTCCTGGTTCCGGCCAAGGGGTGGAGGCATACAATCAGGAATGGATGTGATTTAATCCATACCTCTAGGCAGAGGCGGATCTAGGGTATTCGGCGCCCGGGGACAAAGTGTACGTTGGCGCCCCTAACAACTGACAAGCAAAAAGGTCCTCACATCGTTTTCGGCGCCCCTCAATTAACTCTCTCTTCGTATAGTGCTGACGAGCAAAAAAGGTCCTCGCAAGTGTTTCTTCTACTTTATGAATGATGAATCGATGGTCGATGAATCGGTGGTCGATGAATCGATGAATCGATGGTCACTCTAGGTTGAACGTCATTCAGTGTGGCGGACCTAAACCGGCAGAAGGCTCCAGCCACAGATAATATTATAGCGCAATTCCCAATGGTGCCTGGTCCTGCAATAAGGTCTTGAAAAGAGAGGAGGCGTCAGAGGACCTATACTGTAGTTGAATGCTGGCGAATCTCAGGACCTGTTTTAGCGTGCAGTGATACACAAAATGTGCAGTGATAAGATGAAACTGTGCAGCGGTAAATGCAATTTCATGAGCTGCTTTGTGCAGTGATAAAATATCTTCCAGCCGACCATTTTTTGCATGGTCTTTTGCGCCGATGTCCACAAATTTTCTGAGTGCAGTTATAAATTTTTCTTAAGACAGGCTCTGCTGGCGATCGTGAAAAGTGCGAAGGGAGTGCAGCTAGGTTGATTGCTTAGTGTAGACTGAAGCCCCTTGGGAATGATTATTGGCTTCGATGGTCTCGACATTTTTAAACAAATAGCGAGGGATCGAATTTCGAAATGAGAATTGAACGAGGACAAAAAAATTGACAGAAGGCAAAGTTGTAAACTTAAGTATTTGACGTTATTGTTATTATTGATTTTAAAACAACTCGGAGTAAAAATCGTTAAAGTAAGCATACGTCCATATTTTATATAAAAAGTAATCAGACATTCGAATTTTTGTAGAATTTACTCGAAAAATTTTTGTCGACAATTTTTCAGCTAAAAAACCTTCCATCTCAGACTGCACGAACCGGCTGTTTGTAGTTTCCTGAGTGTGGGGGCGGTGGCCCGGGGGGGGGGGCTCAGCCGATCCGGCGTACCCCCCCCCTTCCCTTCCCACGTCGGTGTGCACGTGAATGTTCGGCTGTAGAGAGGGTGCGGGTAATTTCTCGCGAGAGACTTTTTAAGCCATAAATCAACTGGGCCAGCAGAATCGGTCTCACTCCCCCCCACCAATCCCTCTTTAGAGCCTCTGTTCTGTTCTCAGGCTGCTGCTTGACGACCAAAACAAGTCGTGACCGAGGCAGCTCCGTCATTCTCCCCTTGGATCGCTACGTTATCATGCCTACATGTCATTCGCTTACCTTAGGCTGTGGCACCTGTACAATATATATATATATATATATATATATATATATATATATATATATATATATATATATATATATATATATATATATATACCTGTAATATATGTATTATAGAACCTGTGCAACATATGTTGTATAGCACCTGCTCAATATATGTATTATTATTATAGCGCATGCGAATACTTGGAGGTGATGAGACCAGCCATGCACACTGTACAGTGTACCTGCTGTATTGGTCTAATGCATTGAGGGTCTTCTGTGCATGTATCTTGCCTTGGCGAGGTCGTTCGCATAGCTGCTAATCTTTTCTAGAAATCGGGCGAAGGCCATTTTCTTAGCACGATGTCAATTTCGATGCGAAGTAAATTTTGCACTTCGATCAATTAACTATTATTATCACAGGTGAACCCAGAAGCATCGATCACCTGTGCGACTGTCGTCAACGATCCATTGTTGTCAAGCATCGCCATTCATCGACTGATGAACTCAACATACACCGGCTGCTGCTGCGGCTGCGGCTGCTGCTGCTGCTGTTGCAACGGTTACTAAGATATGAGACATTGAGGTGACGAAGGTGAACAATGGACAGGTGAGTCGTTTGAGGAGGGAAACGATCGGCGAAGAAAGCGCTGAAGAGGACGGTGTTGTCCTTTTCTGTCCCCTTCTGTCCCTTTCTGTCCTTCTGTCCTCATGGCCCGTCCTCTGACCGCGATTCGCCGACGGCGCGGCCTGAAGATGATCGTTGGCCTCGGATTGGGATATTTTCTAGTCATGTACGGCTTCCACGTCAGTCTCCAGGACACCGGGGGTCAGGGTCGAGGGCGATCGGAAGGCGGCGACTGGGACCGGATGGCCATCGGGGGAGACGCCGCCGACGCCGCCGCCGCCGCTGTCCGCCGGAAGCACGCGGTGGTCCCCGGGGACGATGACGACGATGGCCGCCAGAGGGAGTTCGACCGGATGCGACAGTTAGAACTCCGGAAATCGGTCGACAGTGACGTCATCGGAGCTGCGGCGGAAGCGAGAGTAGTTGAGAAGGAAGGCGACGACGACGGACGATTGGAATTTCGACCGGAAGAGATGACGATGACGTCAGAGTCGTTCGATGACGTCAACGTTCCTCGGAACTGTCGCGACGTCCACAGGGAAGCGGAGTTCCGTTTCCGGAAGATGGCGTCCGAAGTGTTTCTGTATTCGGCATTCTGGGACTCGCGTCCGAACGACTTCGACAATCGCCGGAACGGATCGTTCGTCCGGATCATGGCCATCAAGCCGCGGTCGGCACAGCCCACCCTCGGCTGCCTCTTCGACCAGGAGGAGGAGGAGGAGGAGGCCGCCTCTCGGAACGCCAGTCGGGCTCTCAAATCGCCGGTCGCCTACTACGAGATGTGCGAGAACCACGGGCGCGGACTGGGCGGCTACATTCTCTCGTGTCCCGTCCCGCCGGAACTGGAGTCTTCGCCCACCTGTTCCGTCACCGTCGCCCACGTGACCGGAGGCGCAGTAGTGTCCGAGACGGTGCGCCTGAGGGTGAGGACCGTCGCCCCGGCGCCGCTCGCCGCCAGGCGGCGCTTTGCCATCTGCGTTCCGCCGCTGTTCGGGGCCGTCGCCGTTTCGCGCCTGACGGAGTTCCTCGAACTGTCACGTCTGCTCGGCGCCGAGCACGTGACCATGTACGACCTGGACATGACGTCGGAGGCGCGCGCGGTACTGCGGTACTACGAGACGCGTACCGGATTCGTCAGCGTCGTACCGTGGCGACTGGATCGGTCCGTCGACGAGGGAATATGGTACCACGGTCAGTTGGTCGCCATCCAGGACTGCCTCTATCGCTCCATGGCAACCGCCGACTACGTCGTCTTCAACGACATCGACGAATTCGTCGTCCCTCGGGGGTCGCACTTCCGGTGGCCGGACCTACTTCCGGTCCTCGATCGGCCGAACCGATGCGCCTTCCAGTTCCGGAGCGCCTTCTTCAAACCGGAAGGCGACGACCGCCTCCGCCTTGACCTTGACCTTGACCTCAGGACTCTCGTCCACTTACAGCGGACGTCTAACTTCGATCGTGTGCGGACGAAGTGCATGGTGAAGACGGCGGCGATCTTCGAGAAGGGAATTCACCACGTCAGCAAGCCCATCTGGGCCGACCTCGAGGTGCACCGGGTCGACCCCGACGTTGCCTTTCTCCACCACTACCGCGTCTGCCTTCACGGAATGGGAATGAACTGCGCCGCCTACGAGGAGGACAGGACTATGCTGCGCTACGAGCATCGCTTGATGTCGGCCGTCAATTACACGAAATTCCACTTCAAAGACGCCGCAACTCTCTGATCATCCCTCGGAAGATGTACAGGGTACAAGTCTAGTTCACCACCACTGCTGGTACTGCATTGATCATTTATTTCTTCACTTTGGTACTGCTAAATTTCTACGCAATCTAAAAATCTCGGAGTATCAAAAGCATATCTGCGGATGTTTTGGGGATTTTGTTTCTCTCTCTGCCCATAATTTCTTTGCTATAATATAATTAATATGTTCTCGTTATTCGATCAAAGAGTTCGAAATTTGTCTGACGCAGTTTAAATTGTAAAGCTTCATTGTGCGTGACAGTTTAACGGTGTTTACGAAAGAACGATTGTGAAGTCACGTGACTGCAGTAGTAGGGTATACCCCTCGCGCTTCTGTATGAATATTTTATGCGATTTATCTTCAAAGTTACGAGTAGAATTTACAGGATGAAATAATTATATATAATCATTCCACTTGCGTTAACTAAAGATTGACGCAAAGTATTTTAAACTATTTTTGAATCATCGTTGAATAGTACTGCAGAAATTTCCAGCATTTCAAGGAGTTCTGAAATTAGCTTTTTTAGGGGGAGGGGCGGGGAATGTGACTGTAGATGACCCAAAATTGCACGCTGTCACTTTTTAAAAAATATATTTATGGAAAGCTGGAACCGTTAGGATGAGAAACTCTCATTTCCTCTTTTAAAGATATCTATAGATAATGAATGATATATCTATGGATAATGAATGATATATCTGTGGATAATGAATGAGATATCTATGGATAATGAATGAGATATCTATGGATAATGAATGCATTAGTTATTCAGATAATAGATCTTCGCTGCTGTTGGAGATCAGGCGAGGCATTCATTCTATGTATCAACTCTATCTGTGATTTTATCTGGCAATTTTAATTTAGGCTCTGATTGGGTTTAGTCCTGTGCCTTTTTTGACACACAGTCTGCTGCTGTGTTTTTGGTTCCGGGTAAAGCAAGGTCGACATTAGCCAATATACAATATATCTCGCTATAGCATCCCACGCCCAGTTGGTAGCGCTGAAGGCTTGTCATGAGATGCGGCTTGTCAACACGGCTGTTTAACTCTTCTTTAGCCCGATGAATGCGTTTGTTTTTCCACTTCGTTGAATGCACGGTAGGTTTGCCAGCAGGGGCGTAGCGACAGGGGGTATATCGGTATATATACCCCCAAAGAAATCAGACTACCTTAAAATTTTTAATGTGTTTCTTAAGGTTTTCAGAGTTTTTTAAAAATTTATACCCCCCCGCCAAATCACATCCCCTCCAATCAAATTCCTGGTTACGCCCCTGTTTGCCAGGTTTGCATGACAACGAAAAAGCATGAGCAGTTGCAGCCAATAAGATGTTACACTCTGCGACCCAAGGTATCGAAATAACAAATGCTGTGGACAATAGTCACTTTCCCAGAATGCAGTGGGGGCTAATCTCTCTCCAAAAAGTTCGTTTGACGTAAGTACGCTGATCTCATCCACCTGTGTGTCACGTTACTGCGGCAGTGGCGTAGCCAGGATTTCCGGAAGAGGGTTTGGTTTTGATCATGACCAACTTCCAAAACAATCTTGACAAGCATAAATAAAGGGTCGTACTCATCTTTCCTCTTGTACTTTCTTTTCCCTTTGCAGATGTGCTGACAGGCAAACAAGATTTCTATTCTATAACGCTTACAAATTATTTTGCGTCGACAGCCAAGGGGTAAAAAATTTCGTCAGCAGCCAGGGGGGTTAACCCCCAAACCCTCCCTTGGCTACGCCACTGTACTGCGGCATGCATGCATCCATGCAAGCAGAAGGAACAGAATGAGCAGTCGATTTACTTTAAAGACTATAGAGCACATGCTACATATAGACTCCCAGTGGCAAATTCATCGTTACTCGGTGTTATCCAAATCGACATATCGGTAACTTGTCTACGTACTGTATGTGCATATGCTGTGGGGCTTCAAAAACTCTTTGCCAAGCGAGACTTTTAACAGGCATTGAATTCAAAATCACTTGACTTGTCGCTTCGGGCGCATCTGTTTGCCATTGTCTGCCCCCGGCGTTAACTGATTCCCTGCTGCCCTGTACAGTATATATATATAGACTGATCGCTTCTCACCGGCGTAAGCGGCGTCCTTAGAATAATGTTCAGGATATATCGGCAATATAGAAATCGCTGAAATCGATTTTAAAGGCAAAGAAACACAAGGCGCCATCTGTCAACGGCGCGGTTAAGTTTCCGGTTGGGAAAAAAGAGTTTCCGGTTGAAAAAAATAGTTTCCGGTTGGGGAAAAAAGAGTTTCCGGTTGAAAAAAATAGTTTCCGGTTGGGGAAAAAAGAGTTTCCCGGTCATTTCCTGCAACCTCTATTAGGCCTACTCAATAGGCCTCTGCACCTGCAAACGATGAATAGGCCTAATTATGCTTACAAACTACAAGGAACAATCAACTGCAATGACTGAGTGAGCAGTCTCAAGCTGGGCATGCAAATTTCTGTTTACTTTTTCTACGGAAGAAAATAATAAACATGCTGTGCTTCTAAAAGAAACGGATACTTTGCCTACACTTAATTACTGAATCCGATGTCAGTTTGTAGGAGTCTTTTAACCGCTTTACTCGGAACGACCCGGTCCGGGTCGACCCAGTTACGCTGTATCTTAAAACGCGACCTTCTCAAAGTCTACTTGACGTCAGTGGCGGTTCCACCACGTTGATGACTGGGGATGCACCCCCACCGGGGTTCCAGATGACCATTTTTTTGCTTGTCAACCTATTTAACGGTGAGTTTTTTAAAAAATAGTGCAAAATTCCTCAAATGACCTTTTTCTTGCTTGTCGGCCTTTTTTGGCAAGATTTTTTAACATGTAGTGAGCAAAACACTACTAACAATGATCTTTTTCTTGTTTTTCTTGTTCACTTTGCATCCCCCACCAACTTTCAAAAAAAATTCATCCCCCCCACCAAGAATTCTTGGAACCGCCACTGCTTGTCGTGCCTTAGTTGAATTAACAGGAAACCTGAAATCATGATAAACCAATTAAAATATACACACAGTATATATAGGCCTATTTTCTTAAAAATTGTTCGTAATTTTGTTGAACAAAATCTTGCGTCAGAAAGACCGGACCAGTGCGTCACCGACCCCTTTCGGTCGAGCCTTACGACCCGGCGCAGTATACAGTCAAAGCGCTACATAAATAGAACATCTACTTGCATTTTAAAGTTACATCTATAGTACGGACTGCCAGCTGTAAATATTTTGTCATTGCATAAATATAGAGAAAAATAAATGACCCACATTCCATTTTATCATGTCTTTGTTCGCACACGTTATTTTGTAGAATTTTGCTATACTATGCACGGGTGGTGGTGGTGATGGTGATGGTGTGTGTGTGTGTGTGTGTGTGTGTTAAACTCTATGGTTTATTGAATTATCCGAAAGACACAGAAACAAGGAAATGAGAATTTTAAAAAACTTAATTAACCGATTAGTCATTTTTAAGACCATTTACTGGCAACAGACATCCGAATTAACGTTGCCAGCCAAAGTGCTCTGGTATCCTGTTATTATATTATATTGCAAGTGACATGTCAAACAGGTAACCAGTCTTCGCGCATGCGCAGAAGAAAAGCTCAAATCATTGAGCGTTAGTTTGTGTATAGGCCTGCCTTGAAAATGGTGTTTGATTAAAACGAGAAGTGAATATAAATATTAAATAGCTTTATTGCTTTGGAGTTATCGAATGTTCTCTCCCTTGGCATTTTCCCCATTTAACAGCAGTTTAGTGATGGCGCTTAATGTGTAGTCATGGCAACCGGTCGATTGCCGTTTTTTTAAATTTAAAAAAATTCTCTGTACACCGCGGGCGCGAAAATAGCGTTCAGATTTTGTCCTGTTCATTTTCATCAATTTGCTAAATTCAAGCTGCTCAGTGCTTACTGTGTCTGATGTCAAATTTTCGATTCGCCGATGAGTCAGCGGGGGGGGGAGGGATTGAGGGGTGGAAATTTACCTGCTGTAGAGAACGTATGGAAAGTTTTGGGCTTCTGTCATCATCATCATCATCATCATCATCATCATCATCATCATCATCATCATCATAACGCTCCAGATTGTGAGGGGAGTGGGGATCGCCCCCCCCCCACCCACGTGAATTGAACTCAATGATGTAGCTCAGTTGAGCATAGTGTTCAATGCAAAGAAGGTATTCGTTAACCGAACAAAAAATTAAATCGATTGTTTTCTGTGGAAGTCACTTCGAACACACCTCGATTCGAATTCATTCTTTTTTTCAGTATTTCAGAATTGAGAATTGTTTTTTTGCGTTGTGCACGAATTGACGCTGGCCTACGTCAGTTGAATTGATATTGATTATGTAGCTCCATTGCGCATTGCAGTTGCATAGATGAAGTCTTTCGTCTTAGAACGATTCTGTTAGAATATATGCTTTTGAAAACGATGCACACAAGTGTGCCCCCGGGGCACCACAACCCCATAACTAAGTGATACGTTTTCTAGCAAATCTACAGTTAATTTTCGATTTGTCTCAGCAGATTCAAGTAGATAATATTTCAGGTGAAAGTGTCTTAGTTTCTTAGTTTCTGTTACGAAAGCAGATGTATAGATTTTTCGAGCTTCGTTTTAATTGTCACAATTAAAAATATTTTATTAAAGAAAAAAACGTCGTCGATTTTGTAAATTGGAAGTCACCGTAACCGTTACACTGAATATATATATAATATATATCTATACAGTATATATATACAGTATATATATACAGTATATATACAGTATATATATATTCCAATATAAGAATTTTAGCAATGATAGCAGTTAACTATTGGGATGGTAGGCCTACTGATCGTAGCTAACAGCCCGAAGAAGTCATGAGGTCATAAGGTCAAGCTCCGAAGCATAGAAGAACGGCTGGGTGTACGGTCTCTTGGATAGTAATGACGTCGTTCTATGAACTTTGCGTCACGTGACTTTTACAGGAGGTATCGATACTTTGAAAAAAAATCCTATTTTTTACAGTTTATCATCGCTGTAAATCTACTGACAGACACTATGCATAGGTCGTAAAATGTCGGCCGCTCATCGTCTAGTGACGTAAGAGTCTATATATATATATATATATATATATATATATATATATATATATATATATACGGCGCTGTGTAAATAATAGAACGACAGCAGAGAGGGACAGCTGTAAAAGCGGAACTTCGAGTGGGAGGGGCGAGTGTGTGACTATCAGCACAGGTTTTTTTGTCGCGTCCATAGGCGGATTTAGAGTTTATTATTTGGGTAGACTAGCATGGGGTCTGGGGGGTGCCATCCAGCTCGCGACAGACCTTGTGTTGATTGAAAAAAAATTTTTTGTTTTGGTGGGATTAGTTGGGTAGGCTTAAGCCTACCCAAGCCTTTAATAAAATCCGCCTGTGGTCGCGTCACGTGATCAAGATCCTTTCTAATGTGGCTCAGAACTTGTCTACTCTGCATGACCTTAGAAGACGGGGCATCGATTATACGCGAAAGATCCGCTTCGCAGTTAACGAATTATATATATATATATATATATATATATATATATATATATATATATATATATATATATATATATATATATATAATGATTACAAGATCGAACATATTTACACGGAAGTAAATTATCCACAAACTATATATATATATATATATATATATATATATATATATATATATATATATTCTGCATACATGTTTTGATCTTTTAATCATTGTAACCACCACGTTGTGAATTTGGCTTCCGTTTGCTAGCCGCCATCATCATCATCATCATCATCATCATCATCATCATCATCATCATCATCATCATAAGCAGCCTATGGACGCATTTCTTTAGTAGGTTTTGCCATTGAGACTCTAGCTATGTCCCTATATGATGAGGTCACTGCGTATGAAATAGAGACCTACAAGGCGGTCGCTAAAGCTGGCTGTCCATAATTGCGTTCTTTTGAATCCGCTATTACGCGAAGTGCTAATGTATAAGTTTTAATTGTATGACTTAACTAAAGCCTGAGACGACGCTTAGAAAGAGTAGACATTGAAAGAGCGCTGCTTCCCAGCGAATGACGTCATCAGGTTATATATGACGCACTCGCTAGGTGGCTGCGAGATCGACGATTTCGTAAACAAAAGAATCAGTAATTTCGTAATTGGAAAAATTGTATTGTAACATAAAGGAATTTATTGCTCGTTAGTCAGCATAAAATATACATTTTAAATACTTATTAAAACAGTAAACGTTACATTGCCTGATCATGATCAATTAGGCCTACTTTGTTAGGTTTTCAAGTAGCCAATAAATTAAAACTGCGCTATAAAAACTGCGCTTGTCACATTTTTAGCGCCTTTTCGTTAAAATCTCGTACATTTATGGCTGATGTAGAGGCGACTTAACAGAGTTCTCAAAGCCACGCGGTTGTGTCCACCATTAGCCTACGTTTTATGATACAATTTCAACAATTTCGTGTAGCTTATTCTCTCGCGTTCAGTACAATTCTAGTGTTTGCCGTGAGCGAGTCCAACCTCTGTGTGGAATTCTTCGTGACTGACCAAAGATCCCACATCTTCTTTAGTTTTCTTTTTACTAAAATCGCACACAGAAACAAAAAAGATTTAGGCCTCCTCGCAAGTTTTCTCCGTTCAACAAAAGAAAACGACTGTGTTGAAAAGAAGGACAAAGGTAAGTAAGATTTCTCTATAAAATTTCGATTCTTCGTTTTAATGTTCTTCTATGCGAACCGATATAGCATGTTTCTAGGTTTAGGCTATATATATATATATATATATATATATATATATATATATATATATATATATATATATATATATATATATATATATATATATATATATATATATATATATATATATATATATATATATAATTGCTGGAATCGATTTTGATAAGAGCAGAAACTTTTAAAGGTTGGAATAACTTTCAAACAATGAAACCCGAGTAGGCCCTATAGTTTTGAAGGCTATAGGTCGATTTTCGAGAAAAAAACCTATCGGTAAAAACCTTTGCACCACCATAAACACCCCTTGACCGTCTAACGCAGAGCATTTTAGGGTTCTTGAGGCTGGGCAAGAGACCCTAAGTCTTCCGTTACAGAGCTCCATGGGTCCACAGCGGCCCTACCTAAGAGGTTCCAACCTAAGCCTACTAACCGCATGTGGTTTCTGACGACGATGACGGTTATTCCGATGATGATTGAGGCGAAGAAGCCGCACGAGACTCCGATGATGATGTAATCCACCGTATCCAAATCGTCGAAACTTCTCAGATCTCCTGGAGAAGTAGGGGGAGAAGTAGGAGCCGCGGTGGATGGGAAAGCAGTTGGAGTTGTGGTACTGGAGTCGGCATCACCAGACACGTCTGGAGTAATTCCAGACGTGGTTGTGGTTGGAACGGTTGTGGCTGGATCGGTTGTGGTTGGAGTGGTTGTGGTTGGAGTGGTTGTGGTTGGAGGGGTTGTGGTCGGAGCTGTCGTTAAAATGAACACAAACTAGGTATATATATATATATATATATATATATATATATATATATATATATATATATATCAGCCTTCTTTCGCTACGTGTATTGTCTGTCTATAAGCTTGCAGAAGTTACAGAGTGTATACTTTTGAAATAAATTAGTTGGGGTCGGGCAAACCCACCCATCGCAAAATTTCCAACCTCGACTGTTGAGAATGACGGGAAAATTAGAATATAGAGCGTGGGTTAAAGAAAAATCGAATTGTGGAACGACTTGCATTGGGTTTAAGAGTTTTACCGTTTCGCTTTTTAAAAAATCTTAATATCAGCGGGACGCTTTCTTTGGAGGAAGTTTGTATAAACTGCGTCGAATAAAAATATCATCGGAAAATTTTCTGACTGACCTTCATCTGTTTGTCCCGTTGAAGTCCCCTGAACATTTCTGCAAATAACAAGAATAAAATCTATTACATCACCATACTATTAAAGTCTATGGCGTTCCCTCGCCACTCCATCGCCACCCAGTTCAGAGTTCAAGGCTTCTATGGCGCCACAATGGGACTCTCCCGAGTAAAATTGTAGTTCCTTCCCACAGTCAGATCCAGTAGGTAGGCCCTATAGGCCTATATAGGCCTACATCTATATTGTTTGTTGCTTTAAGAGTTGCAGTGCTACTAGCAATTAATTAAGCTTGACTCGAACTGTAGCACAATCGCCGATTGTTGCCGCTATTAATTAATTAGAAATCAACCGAAAGAGCTCTTACGTTGTCGTAAAAACAGCGAAAATCGAGAAAACGAGAAGAATTCCGCGAACAGTTTTCATCTTTTCGTGCAGATTTGAGCGATTTACGGAACAGATTCCCACGAAATTCGAACAAACTCTCTTGCATGGGTCAGAATCTCTCTACGTTTCTGAACCCGAATCAATCTGCTATCGCCAACGAAGACGATGCTACTATAGCTAGGTCGGCGCCCGAAGTGTCCTAAGTGGCTCGTTGTTCATTGTTAGACCATCGTATTGTTGCGTGTATCAGAAGTCGCTCTATCGGACGAATACCGATCGAAAGATAAGGCCATCATAATCAAACGTATCTCATGGTTCAACAGTCAACATGCATTTTTACCAGAGAGAGCCCCACCCAACCAAACACAAGCACGCTATAAGTCAGTGACAAATTATCAGGCGCGTATCCTCAGTGTAGCCCCATACAGCGGACAGCAATAGTCGATAATTATTGTAACAATGATGAAATATGGTCGTCATTGTATTGCGAAGCTGTTGGGGCAAATTGCCGGCAATGATTTCAACAACAATCTTGTTCTAGAAAATTAGTTTTCCAACCCTGTATAACAAGAAAGATCCAAATAAGCCAGTTAAACCCATCATCATCATCATCATCATCATCATCATCATCATCATCATCATCATCATCATCATCATCATCATCATCATCATCATCATCATCATCATCATCATCATCATCATCATCATCATCATCATCATCATCATCATCATCATCATCATTGCTATTGTTACCATCGTCATCATTGTTGTTGTTATCACCTTCAATGTTATTATTATTATTATTATTACTATTACTATTACTATTATTATTATTATTATTATTATTATTATTATTATTATTATTATTATTATTATTATTATCTGCGGGCTCTTGACCCCCTATATATGCTTACCTTTAGACGAATTTAGGCAAGCCATAAACAATGCCAGGCCACTTTGAAGTGTGAGGAGTAACGCGGTTTTGATGGTCAACATGTCGCGGACTTAGCAAAGTTTTTGACGTAGAATATTGAACCGCGCACTTTGACCGATGTGCTAATCACTAATCTCTCTCTCTCTCTCTCTCTCTCTCTCTCTCTCTCTCTCTCTCTCTCTCTCCTGTTCGTCCGTTCAGTTTAACGATTGCTCACTAAGTTTGGACCCGGCGACTATAGCAGAGATACAGTGGAACTCCGTTATAGCGTACTTGTCGGATCTGTAAAATTTCCTATTGTTTGATTATTTGTAAAACATGAAATTGTTGACGCCAGCTTATCTTGACCCCCCCCTACCCTGTCAACAACTGTCAAACTTTTTCAGACTCCTGTCTCATATTTTGTTGACGTAATTAATGGACAGCCCCGTACGTTACAGTATAGCCGAGTACGTTGTAACGAAGTTCAACTGTAATGGGCAATACCAGTAGTTACTTATCCGAGTTACAAAATCCGAGTGATAACAACGACAACTGCACGCCGATGTATTTTAGACATTTAGACATTTATCAACGACTGGAACTGACTAAAACATCAGACAGTAGGACCCTACTTAGCGCAATGCTGCGTCCATGCTTTGTATTGTCGCATAAGAGTAAGCAGCTACTACTGCACTATATATATACCCAAAGCGCTATATAAATTTACGAGATTTTACTTACTTACTCCTCCGCCAGTATCGTATCCTAGTAGCAGTAAGCCTAGAATATTTATGCTACTGGATTTGGCAGGTGGGGGCCCTGGGGGGCGGGCGTTGGGGTTGCAACCTCTGCTTTTATGTTTAAGGCGACAAATCAATGTTTATCTGTATAGTTTGTCTTCTAAAAGGCAGCTAACTTTCTCTGCACCAGCGTAAAAATGTATGGTATAAAGGAGTCTGGAAGTGCTGGAGGCTGTGAGATGGCAATGGTCTGTATATTAGTTTGTATCGCCATCTCGCGAATGCCGTGATACGCATTTTGCTTAGTTCTGTTTGCAGTCGGTAGGTGTTTGATTGATTAAAATTTAATTATGCTGTGGTAAAAATATCTGCAAATCCTCGATGGACGGTGCATGTTTACATAGGTTTTGGAATAGTTCGCTAATATTTTTGTTTCTGACAAAATTACATCAACAAAATCTAGCAATTTTGTACCTGGGTCACTGGCGCCCTTTATAGCCTCAACTATTTATCTGCACGCATATTTCTCCACGGTCTTTAAATTTTATTGCGCTGCTTCGTCGATAAAAGTGAAAGATAAAAGTACGATTTTTCGACCATTTAATTTTAAATATATCGATACGCTAAAATAGTGCATAATTTTCGTCAGATGTATTGTGGCTTCTACTGTTTTCTACCGGATTTTGATAAACCGATCTGCGTTGCGTTCGCCGCAAGCGGTGAGCCACTGGCTATCGTATCTATAGTAAACCGACTTAAAGCGTTCATTTAAAAGACCCGTGCGAAGACTTTAGCTCGCTTTGCGATCGTTCTTTTTCATTGATCGGACGATTTCGTCGTAGGATTCGGGTTTAACACCGGAGAATTATTATAATCTGAGTTATAGTGAGATTTTATTGTGCGCAAATATTCGATTATATTGTTTACGCGTGTAGTTTTCCCAATCGTCGTGGTTAACTAGTGGAGTTTGACCAGTGTTGCACGTGTTTTGGCCGTTGGATCTAAAGGATTTGCTTACAGGCTTTTGCAAATTCGTTCTGGATTCGAGTGTTGTCAGTTGAATTTGTCGTTGTGATTTCGAAGAGTCCGTGACAGCATAAGGCATGAGACTACCCTTTCGAGCACTGGACTGCAGTGGCTGTTGGCTGCTTGACATTGTCATCTTAACGACGTCTTGGACATGGGGTAAGACTTCATGAAAAACTCCTGCTAGAAATATAAGTAAGTTATCGAAACAGGGAGGGAGAAATATACGCTAGTTGAGACTGATCCCCACTGCTAGCCTCACTGCCCTTTAGATGTTGCCTATTGCCTGGCTGATAATGTGCCTTTCCCATAGCTATTTTAAGAGAGACTGAGTGCCTAAGAATAAGCAGCTACTGTTGTGCTGCTTTCCAAGGCGCTATATAAATCCACGAGATTTTACTTTACTTACTTTACTTTTACTGCTATTTTGCAAAATTTAAGCGCAGGTAGATGGTGCTGTTAATGCATGATGATGAAGGCAAGGAAGAAAAATAGAAGGCAGGTCTTCGATATAGGGAGGTGTATAACTCTACACCGGCAGTTTCATCTTCTCTAGACATTGTAATCAATTCCAATAACTTGAACGTACATCTAAAAAATATATCAATTTTTTTAAAATAAATAAATATAATGTTTTAAGGTATCAAGCATTTATTAAAATCAATTACTAGGCTGATGCTGTATGTTATAGATTGTACCAAAGAACATTGATATGGAATGTTTTAATTTTGCTTTTGAATATACAGATTGTATTTTGCTGCTGCATGTGATTAGACTTGCAGATGAAAATTGTAGCAGATGCTTTAGTTTTGAATTGATCTAAATCAGTTTCTCAACCTGTGGTCCGCGGACCACTTGTGGTCCACGAGAGGGGTTCCTGTGGTCTGTGGCGAAGTCCGAAAAAAGTGTAAATAAAAAATAGACATATATATTTTCCATGTGAAAAATCTGAAAAGTGAGTTGAGCGAAACAAGATCATCAGCACAAAAAGGTTATTTGGAGCATTTTGTGTGTATTTTGTGCATTTTAAATGTGAAAAAGCCTGACAAGCAAAAAGGAACAAAAGGTCATCTCCACTTTTGTAGGAGCAGATGATTGCTCAATTTATCCAGTGATCCACGAGACATTTTTGAACTTCAGAAGTGGTCTGCGAGGCAAAGAGGGTTGAGAACCATTGATCTAGATTAGTATTAATTATTAGCTGGACAATTTATATAGCGCAATAATAATGGCAAAATGGCCAAAGACGAGAACGCTTTACAATACTTTGTATACACTATAGTGAATAGGTGAGTCTTAAGATTACTGGTACTTAGGATAAGTCCGAGAGAGTCATATTTGCTATAATTGACATTGAAAGAAGAACACTCCAGATGGTCTTCTTTACCAGACTTCTTGTTCCAGAGTCTTGGTTAGCTATTAATGTGATAATGCAAATTGAATTATTGTTGGAGATAGGTCTGTATTTGGGACAATAGTTGAGGAATTTTGTACTAACTGGTGAAACCTGATATGGCAAATGTTTAAATTAGACCAAATTATATTATAGAATTACGACTGTGAGGGAGAATTAGGGAGAATTAGAGACAGTGCCAACCAAGATCCAGGTTGTAACAGACCTTCATTATGTACTTACTATCTTCTGTTTTGCTTTATACTCCTGAGCCACTGGCATGCCTTTGTATTCGACTGTAAATCAACTACTGCTGAGTTTTATCAATCTATATAAAACAGATGCATTCCAGGATGGGTTCAAAGAGTATCAGTGCTGGAGCACCTCTTAAGTCTTGAAGGAAGCGTTGGCTATAAAAGCCAAGTGCTGGCTCTCTACTGTATGTTTAGTAATGTCCTAATATATTACGGTACATACCATAAGAGTCATGGCCTAATGATCCTGATTTGCCTGTTTTCTTTTTGATGTCGGATAATAATTTTTTTCTTGCTGGTGTACTGTGTAACACATTAATCAGATCGTGGTAGACGCTGTCTTTTGCATCAGTGCATCTGTTTCTAGCGAGAACTGGAACAATGAAAGTCTGTGGCAGACATTTTTATTGATTTAAGTTCGAAATTATATTATCTTGGTTATCTCTCAAATTATTCCTCCACTGTAGAACTCTTGAGGCAGTCTAACATCCGTGCACATTGCAGTTTTGTTAGAAAAAGTCATGTATACAGAAATATACAGTGTAACTCCAGGAAAGACTGGTGCCATTTGACCATTACATAGGTAATGGCCATTTTGCTTTCTATAGAGATATCACAGCCTAAATATAAGCGATTCTTTTTATTAGTGATTTTTTTCTCTATGGAAGACTTTAGGTTTCTTCATTTGCCTTCCAAGTAACCCCCAATTAAAGTCAAACCTATTTTACTGAAGGTGTAACTGTGTGTTATTCTAATTCACCCTATAATGGACTTGCTGCTCTTGTGAACTTGACCTCTCTGTCTGCTGTTCTTGGGGTCCACAGCTGAATAGAATAACATCCATTGTACTTCTGGTCTAGATTCAAACCTTTTAAGGAACCAAGTGATGAAACCGTTAGAAAACCCCCACGCCTGGAGAAATATTGCCTTGAGATGATGAGTAAGGGGAAGGGGAGGGGGTGCTCTGATGACTTTGGAATTTGTACCTATGACCTGTGGAAGAAATTGTGCTCCAATGGGGAAATGTTGTCAAAACATGCGAAAAAATATTAATTAATTATAGAATTCAAAATCATTACATTTCTTTGGTGTTTATAGGATGTTCCATCGTAATAAGCATGACTTATTTTATAACTGTCATTCCAGTATTTAGTTTTAGAAATTTACCAACGGGTATGATGGCCGAAGATTTAAAAATTGTAAAGATCTTGAACTGATTACACTGGTTACAGGATTTATGTTTACCGCAACGGCGTTCTTGTACCGCCAGTAATTCTATACATACCCGTTCCTACAGTGAGAGCCCATTAACATGCGGTTTGTAGTTACTGTTTAGCCAGTGCACGGATCAGATTACCGGCTGATTTAATAACACGGAATGGATTCCCTGTCATTTCTGTTCCATCTGGAAGGACTGTTATCCAGTGTTTGGGCGATGATGTGGGGGTGGGGTGGGGGGGGGGTGGGGGGAGGTTATGATCCAGGCGCTGTTGAATTGCCATGGTTTACTTTCCTTGGTTTTGATGTCGTCTGCCAAGCATGTGCTTCTGTCAAAAATAAGAACTTCTATTAAGAAAGAGGTATGCGTCGTTGTCCGTGCTCCTGTCTGGGCCGATCTATGCGTGCTTCACTCTGTGTTCGTGTCTGCCTTTCTGCCTTCCATCTGTCGGTCATTTTCTGTTAGATTATATTGTTTATTTATCTACTACAATCCTCTATGCCCTCTCCATTCCATCCGTCCGTCTGCCTGACCGTCTGTCTGTCTGTCTGTCTGTCTGTCTGTTTCTGTCTGTCTTTGATTCCTTTACCCATTTTCAGTTTAACTTTCAAATGTATTCTTATTTAAGACCAGTACAGAACAATTGCACCAAA
The DNA here is from genome assembly GCA_018105865.1 of Metaphire vulgaris. Classification (NCBI taxonomy): domain Eukaryota; kingdom Metazoa; phylum Annelida; class Clitellata; order Crassiclitellata; family Megascolecidae; genus Metaphire; species Metaphire vulgaris. The sequence continues at coordinate 1,008,480 of CM030843.1, read as the reverse complement.
TGAACCCTTCTTTAACAAATGCCAATGTACTAGTCACAATTTTTGCCTCTAGGGTACCGGATTTAGAGTCATTTAGTATAATTTATCACAAATTATATATATATATGTATATATATATATATATATATATATATATATATATATATATATATATATATATATATATGACTAATATTTTAAGGTATGGAGACTTCAGTTGTGAATTAAAGAGATGTCTGGGAGGACGTTGCCTATCCGGAGAAAGATTCTGCCAACGTCTTTAGTCAACTAAAAGTCTTTACGGATGAGCAATTAGATAATAAATCTGTCTGCAGATGACTTTAATATGCTTTGGCATCCACTTGGACAACGATATCAGTTAGTTCTCTGTTGTTGAAAAGGCGTTTTGGAGGAGATTTGGAGAGAGACCGTATCCAAGTTTCGGACGGATTGAAATCTTTGACAGTGTCAACAATGTTTTTTGACGACAATGCTGCTATTGAATTTCACAATATGGAAAAATTATAATGTCTCGGACATTTATTTACCGAGGCTGATAGGTGCAGAATTGTCGGTTTACTTCGGCAGCACCCTGCCCTGCCCTGCCCTTCTCTCTCCCTCCCCACTTCACCTCCTCTATGGACCCGCCGCTGGGATAAGAACTCCCAGATGAAGACAGACGTTTTATCACCACTCGGCTTTCTCAACTCTGCTGTTGGAGGAGATGAATTATATTTTTGTTCTGTCTGTTCTGTTCCGCGGATCTTTTCAAAAATCAATGATTTATTCGTTTGGACAGTGCCTAAGTTTAATGGGGTTTTCTCTAAAGTCTTAGCAAATAAAAACCGAGTATTATGTATTGATTGAAAGCCAGGCAAGACTAGACTTTGTGATCTGCTAAAAAAAGTCCAATCAAATGAAACAGTTTCTGCAAACTCTTTCAAAGTTCGTTAAAAATTTGACGGATTTGTGTCACCTGATTTGTGTCACCTGTGTTTTTTCCTGTGTTTTTTTGTAAAGACCCCGTCGGAAACACCCTAGCCCGCCTGTCGCGGCTTTGTGTTAAGTGGCTATTTTTCAGGTTTTCTTTGGCGTTGTGTGATGGGAGATTTGCGGGAACTCGTTGCGTCGCACTTTCATTAATTTTGCTTTTGTCCGGACGATTTGTAGTCGCACCCGCCGACAAAATTGATGACGTTCGTCTATCGCTTTCGCCCACCGTCCCTGTTGACTCCTTACCTAGCATCCCGGCTTTTGTCCGTGCCCTTACCGATAGGAGCCATGCACCTATAGGTTTCGTGCAAAACGTGGGTGATTGATTGTACGCCATTGTGCTCTAACGCTCGAGAACATATGTTCGGCGTCAGGGGTGCATGGTGCTACTGATGGGGCTTTGAATGGGACAGGTCATAGAATTATTGACTTAGACAAGACATTTGACACTCTGAACAAACTCCGAACTTGCACCCGCCATTTGTCTGCCGCCGCTGGTGTTCCCTTTCAAGTTTTCTTTTCAGATGGAAGAGGGTTAATTAAGTTATGGTAGAAACAGGTATAGACGGATATTCCTGTCAAAGTCTTACGTTTTCCGCAACAGCATTGCACAATTCCAGTAACGATGCTAAGAAGATATTTACATTAGACATTTGGTATTTATATATGAGTACACTTTGGTATCAGTGATGCATCGATGTAATAGCATGTGTTCTGAATGACCATTTGCCTAAAAGGCATATTTTTTAAAACCTCCCACTGATGGATTGTCCTGGAGCTGGAGCATGGAACATGGCCTGTTTGAAATTGGACAATGCAAGGACTAAGCCAAGATATGCAAAAATTCAGAAGAGTGATGAAACGAATTAAAACCACATATTCTTCTGTCCCCATCTTTGCCAACATGAATTGCAATATATGTTTTTTTTTCTAGAGCTTTGGACAATGCAAAGTCTTCCAGACTAGTGATATCTAAAAATCAATCAAGAGATAAGGGAGCTTATAGATATGCAAAAAATATTATAAAATTGATACTTTTGAAATTGGACAGAGGAGTGATGAAACGAATTTAAAAGACCTGGAGCAATGGCATGGGGTGGCGTTTGATATTTCCTTGTTCAAGCTCTGACCTAAACGTGTAATTGCAGACTCCATAGCCACGCCGGCCTAGGTACTGTTGCCGGTTCCCGTAAGTTACCAGTCCCCACTTATTTAACGGTAAGCAGTGTGTAAAACTTCATATTCTTTTATATAAAATATATATATATGTGTGTGCTATTCTTATGTATTATATATATATATACATATATATATATATATATATATATATATATATATATATATATATATATATATATATATATATATATATAATACAGAGGCAGAAAGTTCAGTCTGCAGTCTTAACCTTGTTCATTTCCGTGCCGTTTGCAATTCGGCGAATGGGAGAGGGGGTGTTGATGTATGCTCCACTACCCCAAAGAGTCAAGGACTCGTCTGAGATATGATTTCCACAGAAGCGTTTCCATGTATCGGATTAGCGCCACCCCCGGGGGGAGGTGACTAGCTGTGTCCGTAAACTTTCGTCTAGGATGACCAGGTGGTGGGTGGGGTGGGATGGAGGGAATGTTAGTGACTCCAGCACTTAATGTTGCAAGGGAAAAATGTAGGATATCATGGATAAAGTGTGGGTATTGGATGGAGAGGCTGATGGACCTTGGGGCTGATGTTAGGGCCAGTGGGTTTTGATTTGCGTCTTGCACCGATCAGGGCTTCTCTCCAACCCCACCCATCCTGGGCACTGGGCCATTGAACTATATTGAACCAATAGTTTTGTGTTCCAAGCAGGCCCGTCTTTACGTGTTAAAAATCGGGCACAGTGCCCGGGGCCCCGCGCATCTTAGGGGCCCCGCCGAAAAACGCGATGACTTTTTGTTTTTGTTTTGCTTGTCAATTAACATTGAAAAGCGTTTGAAGGTTGCCTTTTTTCGCTTGCCAACATCTGATCTTCAGCAAGGGCCCCGCAGGCCACCAGGTGCCCGGGGCCTCACACAGATATGAGACGGGCCTGGCCCTACTAGCCATTCCACAAGATATTCGGCAGGACTTTCATTTAGTTGATGTCCTTTTTCTCGTACAGTCAATGGCGTTAGTGTGTAGTATGAAAGGGCTGGGTGTGCTCTATTTCGAGCCCTGTAGATCGAAATTGAGAATGATATTATTGATTATTCTTGCAAAAGTTAAAGCAATGAAGAAGGAACAAGAGGAAAATGCGGATTTCGTCGGAGAATGTCTTCAAATCGATTAGATTTTTGCATATCTAGGTCCTATACACCCTCTATTCAACAGGCCTTCAATTGTCTTCTCTCACACAGCGAATTAATGATACAACTTGTTTTTTATGTCTATAAAACCTGTTGTATAATGAACCAGGTATCTTAATACGCTGCTCTTCCCTCGATCGCCCTACTAGCCATTCCACAAGATATCCGGCAGGACTTTCATTTTGTTGATGTGCTACGATCTCGTACAGTCAATGGCGTTTGTGTGTAGTATGAAACGGGCCTGGTTCCAAGTTCCAACTCTCTTTGCAACATGTTTTTAAATCGAAGACTGCCTTCCTTTAATTAGACGTAAGGCAATTTAAAATTACTGTTCGTTAAATTCTTATGTAGGCGTTGAATTTTAAACCAGCACTGCAGTCAGTTCGACCCCCCACTGTTTTTCAAGATAACGGAATACTGCATGTGCCCATTGCAATGCCTTTCGTCTCTGGATCGATTCTTTTCAACCGGATTTTCCAATAACAAACGAACAACACGCAAACACACACGCACACACACACGTGCAGTCATCTCTCTTGAGAAGAAATTGATTTGGTGACGTCATTACTCGATAAGGAGATGGCAATTCCGCGCCTTGGTAATTGATAGGACGTGACCGCAGCTGCTGCTGCTGCTGCTGGGCGGATGGATTGAGAAAGGAATGAGTCATCTGTGGGAGTAGGTGGAGGAGGAGTAGGAGAAGGAGGAGAGGAAGGTGTGGAAATCAAAGCGCTCTTGAAGTAAATTGCAGCGATATATATATATATATATATATATATATATATATATATATAGATGAGAAGAAAGCGTAAGATAGATTGGCTTCTATCAGTTCACCGTTCTGTCAATCCGATTGACACGTCACGACTTCTGCTACTCACGCTGTTCCAGACGACGATGACGATGATGATGATGATGATGATGATGATGATGATGACGACAATAATGTCTCGATGATGATGACGATGATAGTGGTGGTGGTGGTGGTGATTATAGTAGTCGTTGCCTTCTTTGCGTAATTTTATCAGTTGTTTCTCGGTAACTCTCAACCACTCTTCTCCTCCCCCTCCCCCCCTATGTATCATTACGATACCGTGATATATAAGAGGTATTTTGCGCCGCGAGAAGAGACGACATTAACAGCCATTAATTGAAGCCATCTTAGTTTATCCGGATTCTGCCCCGCGGACATTTGGATGTTATATTATAATGGCCATTATTATCACTTCCATGCACTAATTAGAGATCCCAGGACGAGGAAAGACTGCAGTCTCTTTAAGATTCGAGTCTCTCCGGAATACCGAACCCCTTCGCTGGGTAGCTGTGGTCATTCGCTCGTAGGTAGAAGCCACAGGGGAAGATGGGGGCGGAGGGAGGGGAGGGGAGGGGTAGAACTCTTGTAGATTTCGTCAAATAGTTTCATTCTTAGCTAATGCTTTTCCGGTGGCTTGCTATATATATATATCTGGAGCATTTTAGACATTTCCTTCGAACGGTTGTTCGTTGTTCAAGACGAGCGAAATATTTTATTTCCCGCTTAATCAGTAGATTCAATATTTGAGAGGCACAGACGAAAGCGCTCGAGATAATCTGCCCTCTCCTGAGTGGGGAGAGGAAGGGGGGGCTTCACAAGGGGTGGGGGACGGCGGGTAGTAAGAACGTCGGCAGCGTCAGTTATTAACGGTCCATATATCTAACCCCGGATTGACTTTGGGATTAGAGGGGCCTTGTTCCGAAACTGATTCGGCGTCGGCCGGGGGGGGGGGGGCATATGGGGTTATCTGACCCAAATTCTGCGGCGAATATATGTACCGATACTGGAGGTGGATATGAGGAATAGAGGCGAGGATGCGAAACAATTAGGGGGACCGACCGTGGTAGGAAATGCAACTCCGCGAACTTGTCGAATGTTGATAAATCTACCAGCCAATCAGCGGAAACCACGAGAGAGAGAGAGAGAGACAGACAGACAGACAGGCGGACATGATGTCGGTGGGGGCATGGGATTATCTGACCCACAGAGACAGAGGTGCTTGATTCTTGTCAAAGTGAACCGTGCCTGTCCGTTTTGCAATTGATACTATATCTGTCTATCAGTTCGCGGATCTCATCCTCATCCTGTGTTTGCCCTAAACATCTGCAGTGTAACAATAGGCTTTTGTAGAATTGAGAATTGAGGCCTTTTAAAGCTCTCAAGATTGTAGGCCTTTTGCCGGAAAATAACGAAAATCCATAGACAAATCTGGAACTTTTGTTATCCCGACTTGATAACCGACAGATAGATAGATGGATGGATGGATGGATGGATGGATATTATATTAAGTAAATGAGTTTTTAAGCAAACACAAATTCAGAAAAATCCGAAATACTAAAACAATTTCGCTTCTTAATAAGCACATTGAAAACCTTCCTTTATAGCAGGGGTTCCCAACCTTTTCTTAAATTGTACCCCAGCCAAAACATTTTTGCACCGCCTGTACCCCAACCCAGGGCCGACCAAAAACAACACTAAAAACAACACTGACAAGAACTATACGAGTACACTCAAACAAATTATGACACTAGAAATGACTAGAATCACTAGAATAGAATCTACATTCTACATATTCTATACAAGTCACTAGTTGACTAGATTAGAATAGGACAGGTTACTTATTACCGTTACTACAAAAATCAAAATGTTTATTTAATGTGAGCATTGAGCTTGTTTTTATTTAAACAAAATTCCATTTTTTACTATTTTAGCAATTTTAGTGTACCCTCTGGCAACAGCTGATGTACCCCTAGGGGTACATTTACCACCGGTTGGGAACCGCTGCTTTATAGAACGTCGGTGTGTGTGTGTGTGTGTGTGTGTGTGTGTGTGTGTGTGTGGACGGTGTAATGACCGGATAGTGAAAATATTAATGTTCCCTCGGACTACTTTCGCCCCAAATTTTCAAACTCCGATTGGCAGACGCAACCAGAATTTCAATCACCCTGTAAGACTCGCCCTCAGGCCGTGGGGGTGGGTGGGTGGGTGGGCGAGGGGATTAAATCCCCCGGCAAATCGAGCTTTGATTAAACCCATCAATTCCCCGGTCGGACGTTGTTCGTCCGTTGCCAGCAGCAGCAGCAGCAGCGCCTCGGGCACCAATCTCGCCTCGTTGATTTAGGCTTTCGACGTGTTCAATAATTGATATTTACTCCGGGATCAGAAACTCTACAGTAGAGCTTCGTTATGACGTGCTTGTAGAATTGTCCGTGTAGAATTCAGTACGTTATGCCCGGGATACGTTATATCCAATACCATCCGATACGGTAGCACATCTCACGTGACCGTATACGTTGCGGTACTTTATAACCGAGGATAAGCTATGACCGAGTCCGCTGTAACGAAATTCTACTGTATCGTTGCCTTGCCCCTAAGGCCTAAATAGACCCTCGGTTTCTCGCCTCGCAGTGCCATTAGAGGGGGTGCCCGAGGACCGAGGCCATGGAAACCTCCAGAAATAACTTACTCGTCTTTTTCTGACGTGAAAATGTTTGTACGCATATTCAAAAGTACCGTCATGTCTAACCTGCAGGCACGTTCCTGTCTTTCATTGTAACAATGCATAGCATTTCGAATTTTTAAAAAATATAAGGGTTAGAGTGGTTCAGTAGGGTCTACCTGTGTGTGAGAACCATTATATTCCACCCATCCATTCATTCACATTATGGTCTTGCTGTGTAATCTCATTCTTTGCCCTCTTGTCCTCTATAGTTATATATATATATATATATATATATATATATATATATATATATATATATATATATATATAATTATGGTCATAGGGCCCTGGTATACATACCTTTAAAGCATTTATCCATGTGGAAGACGCATCTAATGTGATTGAACACAGTGGCGTAGCGAGGCAAAGTGCCTCCCGGGGCGAAAAATGCCGCTTTTCGTTAAATTCTTGACAGGCAAAAAACCTTATCGCTACTTCCTAAAATTTTTCTTATGCGAAAAAGGGTTTTCTCGAAAATGCCGCCCCTAGAGCAAGTGCCGCCCGGGGCGGTTCGCCCGCACCGCCCCCTCGCTACCCCACTGATTGAAACTTTTCCTAGAATGCGTATCATTGAAACCTGCGTGCCGGAATTTCGGCAGCAATACGCGTATAGGTGTCCGGCGATATGTTAAGGCTAGGATATATTAGTTCCCGGCATTGTCTACGGGCGATGCGTAAATAAACCTTCAGGGTGGATGGGAGGAGGGGGTCAGAAGCGATGGGCGGCTCTTGTTAAGTGTTCTTTGTTTCATGAATGATCATGAATTCGCGATTTGTGAATCTCTATATGTTGGCGGGATGGAGTGGGTCGGGGAGGGTGGGGAGAGAGAGAGGGGGAGACGGAAGAGGACGAGGGTGGGACTCCCCTGGAGGCTGCTGCGACGACGGTGAGGAATGGATCAGACCCGAAGGTGCCGGCTAAACTAAACACGAGAGACGTTCAAAGACATTCGCTTTTGGAGAAAAGCCTGTATTTCCTTGGAGAGAATGCGATTGCATGGAGAGAGAGAGAGAGAGAGAGAGAGAGAGAGAGAGAGAGAGAGAGAGAGAGAGAGAGAGAGAGAGAGAGAGAGAGAGAGAGAGAGAGAGAGAGAGAGAGAGAGAGAGAGAGAAGCCACCGCTATAATATATTAACCGACGTGACTTAAAATCTGTACGAAATAAATAATTGCTTCCATAAATTCAAGGCAGCCTCGATCGAAGCGCCACTGTAAACTGTACATCGCTAGGAAAGCATGCAACAGCACAGGCGAGGTCACTTTATTTTATACAAAAGCGGATTTTAAGTGCTCGGTGTTTCGAAATGCGCGATGAAAACTTTCCTGGGTGACCGACCTAATCCGATAACATAGTTATTACACCGTCAAACTGGTTGATATTTGAACTACACAAATCTCGAGCTGCTTTAGGCTTTAGCTCGGCTTAGATAATTAATTAATTAATAATAGTCAAGGTATATAAATTAAAGTAAGAGGGTGGCAATAATTTTCGGTGTCTCTAGATTCCTAGCCTATCAACCGGATGTCAGCGCCAGACTGAATCGGATTCGAATCCCTTTACCTATTTTACCCTACATAAGATTTTATTTCACAGAATATCCACTCGCTCCTTCCCCCCCCATAGATGCATCTGCCAGCTAACAGAGCGCCAACTAGCCATGGAAAACTATGGATAAAACTCGGATTGATTCTTAAGCTGCTATACCTGGTGACATCTGACTCCACCTGGGAGGCCGCCTTAATTGAAAAAATTCCCCCTCTGTTTTGCAACTGAATGGTAATTGGTTTTCCGGTCTTATATAATTCCAGACGCTTGCAGCTATAAATAGATGATTGATTAGGCCTACTAAGTAATTAATAATTGTGCCTTATTTTTCTTCGGTTACCGTGCGTTTGCCCAGAATATCCTCTTATTATAGCGCACGTTATTCCGGAACAATTTTTTTGTATGGAATCCTTTAGGAAAATGCCAATCGTTCGCAGTGGCAGTGGCGGAATTATTTGTTGGTCTTCGTGATGTCTGTTAAGAGTTAGATGTCAACCACGGAACCCAAATGAGGACATATTATTTTGACCAGCTGAGAGAGTTTGTACAGTAGAACTTCGTTATAACGTAGTTAGCGGATCAGTAAATCTGGTACGTTATATCCGAAGTACATTATATCCAATACCATCCAAAAAGGTAGCGCATCGCACTGAACCGTACATTTCGGAACGTTATTATAACCGAGTATACGCTATAACCATAGATTACAAATCATTTAGGAGTCCATGGCTATAACCGAGTCCGTTCTAACGAAGCTCTACTGTATATGCGACAGTGCACGTGATTTTCAACAAATCTAGTGAACGAAGTGGTTGGTCATAGTTTCACACCGTCAAACACCTGCATTAGAACAGAACAGAAATCAATAAACAAAGACTCGAACACGAGAAAAGCAGAGATACAGAGACAGACAGACAGACAGGCAGGCAGGCAGGCAGAGTCGAAGTTGCGGGCAACGTCTCTGTGTAGACGATAAATCCTGGAAGCGTCAAATCCTGGATCAATTATTTTGAATAGGAGTTTTTAGCAGTGAACTGCGGACAGAAATAGTGATCTCTGGCTGTCAATGCTTGCATCAGACCATGGATCTAAATTGCTTTAGTGGAGAAGGAGGAGGAGGAGGAGGAGGAGGAGGAGGAGGAGGAGGGACCAGGGGTGGATTTGTCCATTTGATTTCTATCATGATTTTTGAAGTTAGAAATCTACTATAGATATCCTATCCAGTGCTGTTTGTCGTTTACTTTTGGCAGTCGGGTCATTCGGTATAGAAATAGTTTTAAAGGTATGATCATGATATCGTTACAGGTTTACAAATTCCATAACTATAATATGGCAGGGATCGTGTGCTTAGAGAAAGTTCAATTTTACGGATTTTTTGGGTGTGGCTCAGCCCTCAACCCCTCGCTGTCGAAAATTTTGGAATTTGATCGCTCAATCCTCACTGATATTTGACAGTTTGTGGTTAGAATAGTAGAACCTCTCTATATCTGGTTGAAAGTTAAGCGTGCGTCTAGCATGCAGTCGGTGTTAGTTAACCCCTTAACCGTGTATTTAACTGTAACTCAATGTAAAATGGACGGATATATCCGGGATCCCCAGTTAAGGGGTTAACACGTTCAGTTCTAAATATTTGCATATTCCAAAATTACTCACACTATCCAGTCTGGCAGAAAGGTGTGCTGTTTCCACAATTGCTTTGCTCAACTTTGAACCCAGTTTCAAACTGTGGCTCCGCCCCAGTAGCACAAATATTGTGACATGTTGTCTGCTGTTTTATGAAAAATGACTAGACTTTTACGAATCTTTATTGACGCGTTTGGGTGCAGTCTTTCACACTGGATGCAGAATGCGTTTGAACTCGATGACCCTTTCGCGTCGCCGTGCACAAGGCTTCGAGATAGTTCGGTTAATTTGTTTGGGGCGAGAAAATAGCTTTTAGCTTTGGCTTTGAAGAAAATAGAAAACAGAGATGATTAACGCTGGAACCTGATAACGTTTTTGTCCTGTTGATGTGGGATGATTTGTGTGATTATTGAGATTTTTTCTCTCTGAAGAGTTTATGGTCAGATTTAAATGAGCAGAACAGCGAGTGAGCGAAGAAAGGACTCTAGTACAGTCAAACGCTATTAACGTGAACTTTTTTCCTGATCAACAAAGTCAATGCTAGTGGGGCTTTATTGTATTATTTCTCAATTTTGTTACCCAGTGTACTAGTCATTGTGTGGATGTTTCTGTTGTTTTGTCGGCCACAGCACTGACTTAGTGGCACAGGAAAACGCTTCCATGTTAGCTAAAAGTTCGTGTTAATAAGGTTTGACTGTACTAGCGTCCTTCTTTCTTCTTTCTATAATATTTGTCATTGATTTATCAGTGCAAAGACAGGTTAGACATTGGATTGCAATACTAGGCACTTTGGCTGTGTACTAATGCTATTTAAGTACAGTGGATCCCACTTAATCACATACCGCTTAATTGCATAACCTGCATAATCACATAAAACATAAAAACCCGAACCAGTGTTTTGTGTATCAGACGTCCCGGTTATTCGCATAGCTCTGTTAATCGCATAAGCAAGGCTCGCACGACACCTATGTAATTAAGCGGGTTTCTCTGTACATAGTAACTGCCATCCATTGTCTAATCTGTCTTAATACTGATGAATCAATGGTGATTATTATTATTATTATTATTATTATTATTATTATTATTATTATAGAAATGATTTCCTTGATAAAGAAACTCAGCTTTTTTAAGACATTTTGGACAGACTGTAAGAAAGACTATCAAGAATTCAGACTGGGCCTTTGTTTCGACACATTTCTTGATACAGTAATTGTGCTGTTGCCTTCAAAATGGGAGACTTCCTGTGAAAAGACATATATTGTTTTTACTCGAAGACGTTTGCATGATTGAAGGAGGTTGTTTTGCTGCAAAAGGCTTTGTAATCTATCTCAGTGTGTTCTTTAAAAGTGTGTTCTCATGTTTCTGACTTTTAATATCTATCTGATGTATTTCGCGAACACTCTTGCTTTAAGGGTAATAATTGATCGTTCAGCTGGTTTTGGATTTCTGCATTCAAGAGCTGTTTGGTTTATCTTTGCCGTTGCGTCGTGTTTGCATTATCAACAGCATGAATGCAGTAATATGAATGGTATCACAGAAATATCGTTGCTAGCAAATACACCTTTGAACAAATTTATTAACACTCTGGCTGAAAGATTAACTTACAAAGCAATAAAAATGGAGATAAGAAAGGAGGTGATATAATATAGAGGAGCATTGCCTTCTATGTAATATTATAGCATGGTGATGTTACAGAATGCAATGGAAAAGATAGGGTCGCCATCTAAATAATGGCAAGAAATGTTCATTGTCCAGTAATTTGTGTTTGGTGTTTTTGTTGTTGCTCCTAAGGTCAAAACATGACGGAATTTCGCGAGTTCTGGTTCATTTTGGAACCGCATAATGTTATTGCGTCACGTGACCGACCGGTTCTCTTCGACTGTGTCGTTCACCTGGATGAGAATGTTCGTGGATCAAATGTTTCGGTTACCTGGATGCGGGATGGATCGCCCGTGATTCTAGCGAGCAAGAGGTAAGCAGGCGCCTGTAAATGAAGGTAGACCTAGATCTTTTGTTGGTGATTCCGTAGGTCCAACCAATGCCTGGCGACATAGCATTGAACATTTTGGACCCCTCGAAAGACAAATGTTTCATGGTCTTGCTTAGTCGGTCTGAGAAAGTGATTCTACGTGAATTTACCGTTCAAATAGCTGGATTTTTTATAATATTAATAAAGAAGCACACTTTATAATCAATATTAATTAATGTTATTGGCATTATTATAATAATTATTGTTATCATCATCATCATCATCATCATCATCATCATCATCATCATCATCATCATTGCTTGATAGGTGGTCTTGCATATAGGCATACAACATTATGCAAAGCCGTTTTAGTGATTTCTACTCAGTGTGCAGTCGCGGCACGGGAGGTATTAGTGCCCCGGTGTGAATAAATTCTTCACAACAGAGTTCGTTGTGCGTGGCTAAGTGCGCGATGACTCAGCGATTTGCAGGTTTGCGTGGATAACGCTTGTCTTAAGACCGAATCAACTGCATGGGCTGTCATTTGTTTTTCCTGGAATTTCTTTTGTTTTGTAGAACGGTTTTAAACAACGGTTCCCTGTTGCTAGAAGGTCGCCCTGAGGAGGGATGGTACCAGTGTATCGTGTCCTGTCCGAAGCTGGGTTCCATTATAAGCCGACGAGCTAGTCTGCAGATGGCTTGTAAGCTAGACTTTTCTATGGAATATCCATGATTAGTTTTGAAGTGTTTTACATCAAACACATTTGCCTAATTTGTCGCTGAATGTGTCTTAAGTAAAATAATTAACACACTGCAATGTACGATCCCGTGCGATGTGCAGGGACGTAGCCAGGATTTCAGGTTGCGGGGGGGGGGGGTTGAATACGAAGATTCCCCTCTGCGCAACTCCGTCCCTCCAGGGATATCCTCCCATCTGAGACCGACATGTGTGCTATGTTGTAGCACGACTTCCATGTCTCTGCTATGCTGTATGCTATGTTACTGCTATGTTGTGGTCTGTAAAACCTGTGATACAAGAAACTAGCTATCTTAAAACCCCTCTTATCTCTCGATCGACTTTGTAGACATTTGACAGAGAATAGATTTCTGGAAGACTTTGTATAGTGTTGTTTGACACTCACCATTTTTCGTGGCATTTGGAACGCTCTAGAATTAAACTGAGGCAGAATATACTGACTGTTCTAGTATGGTTTGATGCAATGAAGATGGGGACACAAGAAAATATGGATAAAATTCGTTTCAACACTCTTCTGAATTTTTGCATATCTATAGCCCACTGTAGAGATCGTCCTTACACAGTCCAATGTCAAACAGGGTATCAATTTTATAATATTTTTGTGGTGTATAAAACCTGTGATACATGAAACTAGCTATCTTAAAACCCCTCTTATCTCTCGATCGACATTTGACAGAGAATAGATTTCTTGAAGACTTTGTATAATAACGATTCAAACGGTCACCATTTTTCGTGGCATTAATACTGCTCAATCAAATCTTGTTTAAAAGCGCTGTAACTCTATTCAGTGTCACAACTCATTTAATAGAACTTTGCTCGCCTATCCAGTCGTTCAGCAAAGGTGTTTAAGGGCTTTTCAATATCCAATGTACAATTCTTGTGAACAAACAAACGCTTGAGCAAAGCAATGCTATTTCTGCTTGAATTCATTGGGGGGGGGTAGCTTCAGGTTTGGGGGGGGGACTTGAGCCCCAAGCCCATGCCTAGCCACGTCCCTGGCGATACTCTACCGTATTGGATGGTATTGGATATAACGTACCTAAGATATGACGTATAGGCCTACAGCATTTTACAGACCCGCTAAGTACGTTGCAATGGAGTTCTGCTGTATTTAAGAGTTATAATTATGAGCAAATTAAAACTTGGAAGAATGCTAAAAATTGTCTAAAAATAGTTTTTCCAAGTTACATGCCATGGTTACTAAGGTAATATATCAACATCTATCTGCAAAGTCATCCAGAGTCCAGACACAATTAGTTTTGGAGCCCAAAAATTGATATGGACATGGGCGTTAAACACGGGGGGACGGCGGGGGACGGTCCTTTCAAATAATTAGTAGGGGGGACAGAGTATCGATTATCCCTCCAATGTTTTGTGTCTGTGGTAAAACCGACCGCATTCATTGCATTTCGGATGACCTTTTTTGCTCGTCAAGGAGACGAAAAAGGCCGTTTGACCTGACTTTATAGACGATTATATCCCCCCCCCAATGTTGACGCCAGGTTTACGCCAATGGATATGGGAGTTGACGGCATGAAACCACGGACCTCCTCCACCCAATAGCCTTGTGAATTTCGTTAGGTATTTACTTCACAGGACCATAGGCATAAACTTCTGTTAAGAATCTAGGCTCGAACCCTCCCACGTTTTTGAGAGGCAACCATAGGAAGGAGGAAAATATAGGGGTCGGGGCCTCCCCACTTTTTTGATTTAGGTTTGCACCAATGTTTAGGATCTTTTAACCTCTTCTTATTCCATCTCTTTTCGTGATTTCAGATTTGGAGAAGAGCTTCGAGGAGGAGCCGAAGGATGCCACGGTATACCTCGGCGACACCATCCTCCTGCCGTGCACGATCAACGGCGCTCCGGTTCCGGTGATCCAGTGGTTCAAGGACGAAAAGGAACTCGACCTTCAGAACCTCAACTACGTCGTGCATCCGGAGGACGGCGTTCTCGAGATCCTCGGCCTCCAGTTCCCGGACTTCGGTCGCTACAAGTGCCGCGCTTCGAACGGCGAAAGGACAAAGTACAGCGTCACGGTTACGCTGGTCCAGAACGCCAACGTTTGTAAGTCTTATGTGCCCCAGGGAACCAGTTACACAGGAGAGACGACGACGTGTCTCTGGCCCGTATTACAGTAGAACTTCGATATAACGGACTCGGTTATAGCATATACTCGGCTATAACATACTGCAACGTACGGTCCAGTGTGATGTGCTACCGTATTGGATGGTATTGGTCCTATTGGTATCACGTACCTTGGATATGACGTGCTATTTGTTACAGACCCGTTAACTACGTAAAGTGAAGTTCTCCTGCTGTAGCAGCTACTTCTTCTTTTATAGGCGACAACAAAAACACAATTAATAACTAATTTGCTGTGTGACATAAGCCAATGGAAGACCTATTGAACAGTCGGTTTGCAGGAATGTAAAATTTCAGCAAATTGAAGAATTCCTCAGACAAAAGGTGCATTTTCTTTTGTCCCCATCTTCATTGTTTCGATTCCTTCAAGAACGATCAATTTAGGCAGAGTCAATGTCGATCTACAGCCCTCAACATAGGATACCTCCCAGCCATTTCATACTACACACTATGGAGCCAATGACTGTACGAGATCGAAGGACATCAACTGAATGAAAGTGCTAATAAAAGAACCAATCTTAGTACTAAATATACATTGAATTGATAAAAATATCAGTTATATATACAATTATGGATTATTATATTGTGTTAATTAGTGTTTATCGACCAAAATGACATTTTTTCCACGTGTGGCTAAGCAAAAATTGGGTCGCGACTTTAAAAAGTTTGGTAAGCCCAGGATTAATGTTTGAAGTTGTGTTCCTGACATCTTGTAGGCACTGTGATTTTGCAATGGCGAAGAGGGGGGGCATCTAGGGAGGAAACTGGAGCAAATGTTGTACAAACAGTTTGCTAAATTTTCTTGCAGCTGTTTCTCATCTTCCCGCTCTTCCCCCTCCCCCCCCATTTCCCTTCCCGTTAATTGGCTGATGCACGTGGGCAGGTAACCGGACCCGAAGGAGGGAAGGCTACACCTGGAGTTGAAGTTTACTCGTATTATCTTACGTCCAGGTTGTGTTGAGATTGGCCAAATTTATGACTGAGTTCAAATGATGTTAAATATGGAGCGAAATCGTTACCGCTTTTGTAGAAAGATTTATACAACTTTGTCGCTTTTGTTATTTAGGAGCCACTGTTTATGTGTCCTTGATCATAAACTGTCAACAGCAGCGGAAGATTTACCAGAAACTGGCACTCGTTGTTTGAAAATAGTGCATTGGGGAGGGGGAAGCATAGACTCAAAATTTTGTGCCTTTTACAGGTATTCTTCGTTGTAGTAGCTAAACGATGATACGGTCCTACACACTAAAACACCTACAAGGTCCTGCATCAGCGTCTAATTTTTCCGGAAAATAGGGGGGTGTCTAACACTCTATCAGAGTTATAAACCACCATTCTGTCGACCACTGGAACGGGGTCGTTGTTAGCAATTTATGGGGGGCTAGCTGCACTCCGCCCAACGTATTGCAATCCTGACTGCACGCCGTTTCTGTGTGCCTGTGCTGGAATTGACGAGTCGTTCGTGTGAATTTTCAGCTGCATACCAGGGAGTGGCGCCTCACTTTGTGATGAAACCCAAAGACAAGGTCTCGACAGAGGGGACCTCGGTCGTGTTCCACTGCGGCGCCAATGGCAACGACAGGAACGGAAAGCGACCGAAAATGCTGTGGCTGAAAGATGGACTCACCTCGATATCAGGTGAATGTCGCTGTTCTTGTTCGTGGTCTTGGATTGCAGGTAGAAAGGAGGTGTACTAAATTAACCCTTAACCGTGTATTTAACTGTAACTCAATGTAAAATGGACGGATATAGGGCCTAACCGGGATCCCCAGTTAAGGGGTTAACTAATGATTTCAGTTGATTCGAGGACATGGGCTTCTTGATATTGTAGTGTTGGAAGCAAGTAAGTAAAATCTTGTGAATTTATGCTTTCTAAAGTAGCTGCTTATTCTTTGGCGCTTAGTCCAAATTTGAAATAGCTATTGGCAAAAATGTTTATAAATAATAGAGGCAGATCAGATTCATTATTTTCTGCTGGACTTCTTTATCTATTCTGTGATTATAATTATCGTAACAACTTTAAAATTAAAGTGTTCTCATGTACTCAATTCTGAGCGTTGGGGCCGGCGCTGATCTCCGGTCTCCAAGGCATACAGCGACGCAGGTGGCATATATGCCATTCACCTAGAGTAGGTTGCCAGTCAAACGTCTAGACCCACGCTTTACTTCGCAGCAAACGCTGCTCCTTAATTTGATGTTATAACCGCCCTCTAGCGAGTAAGGCTGAGTCGACCTTAGGGGTTCCTCCGGGAGTTGAACCCGTTCCGTCAGCATGCCTGCTCAGCGTGTAACCACTGATCTGCCATCTTCCCGACCCTAACGACTTTGCAGCTTTTCTTGTCACTAATTTTATTTGCTCAATGACCACAACACTCCGTGTTTCTCATTCCCTGGGTTTGCGCTGTTTCAGCAAGGTTGATGGAAGACATTCGATTGTCGGTGGAAGCAGTCTCAGGGTAGATAGCGTCGAAGAGGGAGACGGGGGTCTGTACACCTGTAGGGCGTCGAATTTGGAAGATACAGTAGATGCCAGTGCCCATCTGACTGTCCAAGGTAAGTGGTCTTGCAAAATTACAAAGCCAGTAAAGTGATCAGAATTTTTCCAGTGAAATTTTGGGGTTCAATTTAGAGAATGCATTTCCATTTTCATTGTAATTGCTATATCACCATTTTTACCATAACCATCGTTGTCGTCGTAATCTTTTTGCTTTATCTTCTTCTTCCTCTTCTTTTCTCTCTTCTTCTTCTTCTTCTTCTTCTTCTTCTTCTTCCTCTTCATGGAGTCTGTTGTTTGATCAGTAAGTAAGTCATTAACTGCATTTGCAGTTTCGCCAAAATTGCGAACACGATTGAGAGACGCAGTTGTTCCCAAGATGTCCGACAAGGATCTCGTTTGCGATATCTATGCCAATCCGCGCCCCACAATTCAGTGGTATCGAAACGGAGAACCTGTCGTTCCGGATGACTATGTCCAACTGGTCGACAGTCAGACGCTAAGGATTATGGGATTCTCGATGGCCGATAGCGCCATCTATCAGTGCATTGCCGGCAATAAGGCAGGAAGTATTCAGCTGATGGCGCAGCTCATCGTAACAGCAGGGGGTTTGTTTGTTTCTTTTCATGCTTGTACAATGTACGTAATTCATCTGCACAGTATGTGTTCATTTGCGTTTCTTATTCGGTTTGATTGTCGTTTTTATGCTGCAGTATTGATATTTTTATGATTAAGATGGTCAAATGAATCAGGGGCGTAGCTAGGGTATTTGGTGCTCTTGGCAGAGGTGTCAGAGAATTAAATTGGTAGGTTAACAAATCTCTTACCAACAAATCATGATATTTTATTGACATAAGATTAAAACTACAAATGTATTTTTCTTGCCTTTACTGATGTGAACTGGTCAGTGTTTGATGTGCTAAAAGTCAGTTTTCTCAATGTGTCTTCTCTTTCTGCCCTGAGTGGAGAGCAAGATCTCAGAGTTTTTGGCACCCCCTGCAAGTGGCGCCCAGGGCCATCTGCCCTACCCCTACTTGAGCCTCTGAAATAAGCGTCTCTCGGTGAAACCAAAATTATTCTTGAAGAATGTGGGCATGCATTGTGCTTAGGCATTTGATGGTTTTAGCGTTTCTTCGGTTTCGTGTTCAGATTTCTTGACGCCGGGCACTGGTTCCCCTTCGCCTCCCGTTGACGTGGCAGCGGTTGTGGTCTCCATGCGCTTCCTGATGTTGTCATGGCGACAGCCAAATGCTTCCAGTCTGTCGGATATCATTGGATATCTTGTCCGGTGGAGGGAAAATGGCTCGGAAAAGCAAGTTTGCAGATCAACCTTACCTTGCTTTACCTTGCCTTCAGTCTTTACCTTTACCTTATCTTCAGTAGAGAGTTTGGACTGCCGCTACCGTAGTTTATTATTGTAATACGTATTGTAATACGATGGAGCTTATAGAACATTGCCCTGTGTTGAAATCTGTTGTGCAGGATTGCCAAGTCAAATTGAATGAAAAGTAGTGACGGAAACCGTGAGTGACTTTCTCACAGGGCCCGTGGCCATTAGTACACAGGGTGTTGGAATATTTGCTAGCACTTTTTCAGTAGATTGACATTTTGTAGGTCACTTTTGCTTTTCAGTTTTGAGAATTGTCACAAATTTTAGTATTAGAACTTGGATGTTTGGGGTTTTGAGATGCATTTGATTGAATTTCTCTGCAATCATCGACAAGATTGGAGGTGAAATTTTGAGATGTTGACTTTGGAAAAATGACATGACTTTGACTGACGATGCTCTGCGTTGGTGCAGAGCAATGGATAGGAGACTTTGTTGATTATGACGCACTGCTACTGCTATGTTGCACTACGCTGAAATAGAATATTCAGTAATGTTGAAATGAAGGCGCCGCTGTCTTTAGCCTGCAGAATGTTCCTTTTCTCTTAGGGAAAGAGAGTTGAATACAACATTGCTTGAGGCCAACATTCAGCACCTGAAACCATCAACGAAGTACTTCTTCCGAGTTTACGCTTACAATTCAAACGGTCTCGGCAATAGTGCACCCGCCATCATGATAGAAACACAGACCGAAGGCATGGCTGACACTTTCAAGCATCTACATATTGCAGTTCTTACTAAATAGTATTTTGTTGTTGACTGCTAATTCAGTTTACTGTGTCTTGTCAGCATTAATACAGTAGAACTTCGTTACAACGCACTCGGTTATAGCGTATCCTCGGTTATAACTTACTGCAGTGTACGGTCCCGTGTGATTTGCTACCGTTTTGGATGTTATTGGATATAACGGACCACGGATATACTGTAATGTACTAGATTTGACAGAGCCGCTAAGTATGTTATAACGAAGTTTTACTGTAGTTAAATGAGGTAAGTACGCACGCACTTGAAAATGTGGCTTAGGCGTTAGATTGGACTTGATTCAGATCTGGGTGATTTAAATTAAGAAGTGAACGTGTACAATAGAAAGAGACAGGAAGGCTATTTAGAAGACCAGGCTAAGTCCTGTGTGTGTGTGAATTAATATGGGAATTTTTGAACGTGACGCTAAATCATTTCACTGTTTCAGATGAACTTCTGCACTTGTTTACGCCAGTCCAAATAAATAATACGCATATGTTTCAAAGCTTTAGTAGAAGCGGTTTCTAGGCCTTCTATAGGCTATACAATGGGGCCGTGGTGGAAATTGTGTCATTTTTTGACTTCGGGGGCTATTTGGTCACACAGTGCAAGTTGCTACTCAAGTCGATCTATTTTTCAGCTCAGCTGTGGTCCACTTATTATTGAACTATAGACACAAACTGTTATGCAAGTTACTACAACGGTAACATATACGCGGGGATTAGAGCAAAGGAGGCCAAGAGGGTTTATCTACCCTCTAATGGAATTTGTCATGATGCCGCTGTATGTGCCTATTCGAGGCACGTCCTGAAGCTATATTCGCCCTTCGATGATCTCTGTTCAGCTCAGGTTCCTGATGCTCCGGCCAACCTCCGAGCCGTTGCGCTGTCTTCCACCGCAATAGGTGTCACCTGGAGCGGTCCTCGCCAGAACGCAACTGGTTCCCTGCTCACCGGGTACAAACTGTACTACTACGACTTCAGCGACTCCGAAGCGGAGAAGGAGGTCGCGGTTTCCGCTGCGTCGTACGTTTTCGCCGACCTGAAGAAATTCCACCAGTACAGCTTCCATGTCGTCGCCTTCAACGAAAACGGTCTCGGCTCGAGCACAGAGGAAGTCGTCTGCTCGACTTTCTCAGACGGTCGGTGAACTGTCTCTGTCATCGTCTGCTCGTATTTCGTTGATTAATTACAGTAGAACTTCGATATAACGAAGTCGGTTATAACGTATACTCGGTTATAGCGCACCGCAATGTACGGTTCGGTGCGATGCGCTACCGGTTTGGTTGGCATTGGATGTAAAGTGCCTTGGATATAACGTGCTAAATTTTACCGATACGCTGAGTACGTTACAGCGAAGTTCTACTGTATGTTATTTTCAAACAGAATGTTAGCAGCATAATATTAGCATAATATTCATGAGTAAGTTATTCCTGTTTTAATAATAATAATAGTAGTAGTAGTAGTAGTAGTAGTAGTAGTAGTAGTAGTAGTAGTAGTAGTAGTAACTACTACTGCTAGCTAGTAGTAGTGGTAGTAGTAGTAGTAGTAGTAGTAGTAGTAGTAGTAGTAGTAGTAGTAGTAGTAGTAGTAGTAGTAACTAGTAGTAGTTAGTAGTAGTAGTAACTACTACTACTACTACTACTACTACTACTACTACTACTACTACTACTACTACTACTACTACTACTACTACTACTATGCACTTTTGGCTTCCGTTTTAATAAACTATCGCATCGATTGGCAATGCATCAAATAATAATAATAATAATAATAATAATAATAATAATAATAATAACAATAATAATAATACTGCTAGGAAACCATACCTATTGCTCTATCAACTCATTTGTTTAGGCATTCAAATTGTGATGGCTTATTATTATCTGATGCAAATGTTGCTTATGAATTTATTCATTTGCTACTTTTCATGTTCAATGTTCTTGTCTTAGAAATTAAAGTTTTTCTTATTGTTTTGAGTTTATGTTATTTTTGCTGAAAGAGAAGCTCTGATGTCTGAATTAGAATAATAAATCCTCGTTTTGAATTCCTGCGTTTCAGTTCCATCTGCTGCGCCTCAGAATGTTACCGTTGAAATCCAAAGTGCCACTGTAAGTTCACCCACTGCTCCAGTTGTCGTGCATTCATTCAATTGCTTCGGGAACGTTTTCTCCCCGCTATTGTTTGAGACTTGAGACTGGTGTTGCCGCAATGCTTTTGTAATCAGTTGATGACGGGTCTTAAGCAGCCGTTGACTTGTACCAAATGCATCATTATAATATTATAGTATATAATATATATTGTTATTATTATTATTATTATTATTATTATTATTATTATTATTATTATTATTATTATTATTATTATAATGGTGCTGAAGAGTTGTTTGATTGATGGCAGTATCTTAAGTGCTTTGCTTTTAAGAGTATTATTGTTCGCTGGTTGGCTCCACCGGAAGACACCCTCAACGGAATAATAACCGGATATAGGATCCAGTACCGTCCAACTTCCGACAAGACAAGCAGCATTGCAGTCACTGACGGCGCCCAGGCTATGCACATCCTCACAGGTATACAACGCCGAAAGGATACGCGAGAAATCTTCTATTGCAAAAATCGGTAGATTCAGGGTCAAAAAGCAGCCCAAATCTAGCAGCTGGGGCTCTCCAACGACCCCAACCCCCTTAGTAGGCTCCTGGCCTAAGCAATGGTGCCACTCGTATTCTACGATCATGGTTACTCCACTGATCTTACATAAACGGATATATTTGAATCAAATCATAAATATTATTGTAAGGTTGTGTTCAGAGTTATAATTTTGTTTGTCTTTTTTGGCTTCTATTCAGTATGGTCTTTTTAATCTATGAAATCATTTGTGTGTTGGTGATGATGATGATGATGATATTTTGATTTCCTTTTAGATTTGAGAAAAGGTGTCGAGTATAGCCTGTCAATAGAAGCCCAGACCGTCAATGGTACAGGTCCGGCCACGCCGTGGTTTCTCGCCGATACTCTCACACACGACTTAGACGGTGAGTAATGTAGAGTTATGTAGCGTAACCGTTTTATGTAGATTTCGGTGGAGATTTGGGGAAGAACCCCGAAGGTTTTATTCGTACCTGCGGCTGCGGGTAGCTACAGTCGAACTTCATTATAACGTGCTTAGCGGGTCTGTAAAATTTAGTACTTTATATTCGAGGTTCGTTATATCCAGTGCCATCCAATACGGTGGCGCATCACACAGGACCGCGTACATTGCGGCATGTTGTAGCCGAGGATGCGCTAAAACCGAGTCCGTTATAACGAAGTTCTACTGTATTATGATTCGTCAGTTGTAGTGATCTGTTTGTCCGGCAGAGACCGTTGTTCCTGGGATGCCGGCGTCACTCCAAGTCCGACCTCAGACTAACGCTATTGTTGTTAGCTGGACGCCGCCACATGAGCAGGACATCCTCATCCGTGGCTACATTCTCGGCTACGGCGTGGGAGTTCCGGATGTCTTCAGGCAGATAATCGATCAGAAACTGAGATATTACTCAATAAAGAACCTCAGTAAGTAATGATGATGATGATGATGATGATGATGATAATGAGGTAAAAATCATCATCATCATCATCATCATCTTATCATATCATCTAAGTGCATATTAGTTTGGGTGGGGTGTGGGGAAGGATGTTTTTGTTCACGTGACGACAGCAAGTGTGGACGAGTGAATTTCTAGTAATCATTTAATACAGTAGAACTTCGTTATAACGGACTTGGTTACATAGCGTGTACTCGGTTATTTAGATCCTTCGTCTGAATACGTCATCAGCTTGAGGGCTTTCAACCACGTCGGCGAAGGAAAACAGATATACGAGACGACTTTTACAAGGGAAGAAACAAGTAGGCTGATCCTTCGATGAGTCATTTCAGTCTGATTGCCTGATTGCCAGCAGTCGGTGCCTTCGTTTGCCAGTGTCGTAGCCTGGATTCTGGAATATGGTGGTGGTGGGGGGGGGGAGAGAATCAACATTTCCACGTGAAAAAGAAAGTCTCTGACCGACCAGCAAAAAGGAGTACTTCACACACATTCACGTTTCACGTATTCTCTTCAATCATGCTCCCTACCCCACAAATTTCTTTTAAAGGTTTTGTGAAAATCCCATGAGCGGTCCCAGTCCGAATAGGGGGGGCGCCCGCCCCGCCCCGCCCCGAGGCCCTCCTCCGTGGCTGCGCCAATGGTTGTCGATATGACGGCGCCCGTGCTTTTCGATGTTTCGTCTAGCTCCCGAGCCTCTGACTCCGATCATTCCACCTGTTGGTCTGAAGGCGATAGTTCTGTCGTCGAGCACGATCATGCTCACCTGGATCGACACGACGCTCGGCAGGAACCAGCGAGTGACCGACAGGCGTCACTACGTCGTCCGCTACACTCCTCGCACTCCGCGGAAGTTCCGCTTCGTCAACTCCACCGATCTTAACGTTCACGTGGACGACCTCAGACCAGACGTCGAATACGAGTTCAGCGTGAAGATCGTGAAGGGACACCGCCAGAGCACCTGGAGTCTGAACGTCTTGAACAGGACCAAAGAGGCGTGTAAGGACTTTCTTTTGTCTTGCTGCATTTTAATTTTAATGGAAGCACTGGCGTGAACCTGGGTCAAAAAGTGGGGGCCTAACCCCTATGCCTCCCCCCGTTTCCTATGGTGGCCTCCTCCTAAAAAGTGGGGGGGGGGATCGAGCCTAGGGGCCTAATAGAAGTTTGCACTTATGAGTGAGAGAAGCCCTTATTTAAACACGTTTCTTGTCTTCGAAATTTTCTTCTTTAGCCAAGTGAACGTACTTTTAACATAGAGCAATTAGGCCGAAATGATGCATGTTGGTAGTGTTGTGAGGAGTCATGGCATAGGTGTGAACTTGAATTTAATAAATGGGTTATGGGACCGAACCCCTAAAATCATCCACTTCCCTAGCCTAGCCACTCAAAAAGTGAGGTGGGCGTGGTGGGGGTGGGGTAGGGTGGGGCTTGAGGTTCGGGCCTCTAGCGACATAGTAGGAGCTGACGCCTATGTGTGGTGGAAAAGGGAATTTATATTCGTGTAATTAATTTTCAAAAATTCAGGGCGACACGAAAGCCTCAATATGACTGTCTTGTGGTGTTTAGCTCCGGCAACGGCCCCAAGGGACGTGACGGCGGTGGCCGTGGAACAGACGCCGTCGTGGGTCAGTCTCAGCTGGCAGCCACCTCGACAGACGAACGGACAGATTACAGGTCACGTGACTGCCAACCCGTTTATTCAGAAGACCTGTATTGTCATGTAATATAGCACTTGCATATAATATGGCGTCTCTTTCTTGCTATGCGGTGGCTCTGTCGACCGGCATAAACGCGCCGGGGGGGGGGAGCGCCACCTAGTGAATCGCCTGCGTGAAGGTTTTATTACGAAGCAAACCCATGCGACTTGCTTACTGTGATGCCGTAACTTCGCATTAACCCTTTAAGTGCGACTTTACAATTTTGCCTATTGCAGACTCAAATGTTAGATTTTTCAGTAAATCATAATATATGATGAATTTTGTTTTAAAGAAGACAAATAATGAATTAATTAATTTTCATTGCTGCAATTTCCCTTAGAGTCTAGACAAAATGAGTCATGAAGTTTGCTGTAGTCATTGTCATAGGAGAGTGCTCAATGACAATTATTGTCAATTTCTTGCAAAGACATTCTTCTTATGTCTTATCTCATTTGTCTGTGGCAGAGATGCATTGACCATCAGCATGACAAGCAAATTTTTAGAAGTGGCAGTATATGCGTGGAATCTTTAGTACGATCAGCAGTAACTTCTGTGGCGCCATTTAGGTTACCTGGTATTCTACACGACCGATAGCAGTCAGAAGGACCGCGACTGGGTGGTCGAAGGCGTCCTTGGCGACCGGTTGTCGGTGATGGTCAGAGACCTTTCTCTGGAGACGACCTACTACTTTAAGGTCCAAGCACGTAACAGCATCGGCTATGGACCAATGTCACCAACGATCATCTTCCGAATGCCAAGAAGTAAGAATAAGAATCGGAGTTTTCTTGCATCCAAACTGACATGAGGAAATTGCATTGGCGTATTATTTACAGGGTGGCACAAAAAAAACTGGACTAGTCACATTTAGGTTTGCATTTAATATACCTTTAGTCCGGTTTTTTGTGCCACCCTGTATATTGAGGGTCATTGACCTTGGTTTATGTCAATGGGACGTTTTAGATCCCTTTTTAATAATAATAATAATAATAATAATAATAATAATAATAATAATAATAATAATAATAATAATAATAATAATAATAATAATAATAATAATAATAGGCATGATGACGATGATTGTATTGTATTGTATTGTATACTGGACTATTTATATAGCGCCGTAAGCATAGCATAACCAAAAACAAGGACGCTTTACAGGGGGTATGACTCCCTAAACAGATGGCTTTTCTGTCTGTTTTTGAAGATGAAGATGATGATGATGATGATGATGATGATGATGATGATGACGACGACGATGATGCCACCCAACTGCCTCCTACTTGGCAAATCCTGGAGCCGCCACTGGCCTTTGATTATGTTTGGAGATTTGATGCATTGATTTGTGAAGAGGTGAACAGTTGCAATATAGAAATTCTTGTCTGTTGACTGACATGATGTTAACTTGAGCCCCAACTGTTCTGCCCTCTGTAGGCGATGGAACAGGTGGGGGTCCCATTGACACCCCAGACGACTATGGAAGACCGACCAAACTTTATTACCGAGGTAATCAGCAGTCTAGTTCTTTCTATCTGATCTTAAATTCTGAATGGTTAGAGTTTTTCCTCAGGCATTATTTGATGGATTATATTATCAGGACATTAAAAAGTTTTAGCGTCTCTAGCAAAGTTTGTGACACAGACCGAGAGGATGCTAAATCAGATGTTGAATATTTTTAATTAATTTTTAAAAATTGTATTCATAATACCTTCTTGTTTATTAATTAGTAATTAGGTTAATTTCTATGAGAGTTGCTGTGAGATATTACATGCAGAATCCAATGTCCATAGTGTTACTATGCTGCATTGAATATATTTGAACTTCATTAAACAGTAATTGTTAATTTGAAGATTTCTCTGACATGTGGTTTACCACTTCACCCGTGTTGAGTCCATCTGGTCTTCCTGCAGCCGTTCTATGGATCACCGTCGGTTGCATCGGAGGAGTTGTTGCTCTGGTTGTCCTCGCAGTTGCTGCGGCGTTCTTTTGCAGTCGAAGGCGGAAAACACGCAACCGTGCAACACGCAGGTAAATTTGCATATTTCAAAATCACATTTTGATTCATTATTATTATTATTATTATTATTATTATTATTATTATTATTATTATTATTATTATTATTATCGTCATCATCATCATCGTCGTCGTCGTCTTTTACATCATCTTCTATTAGATACTATAACTAATTCTACTACTATAACTACAACTACTACAATTGTTATTATTATTATTATTATTATTATTACTATTATTATTATTATTATTATGTCACTGCCAATGTTGATAAATGTTGTTTTTATGATATTTGAAAGTGTTTTCTTTTTGAAGCGGTTACATGCCGGGAACAAAGGATAAAAATGTCTTGAATTTGGAGCCTCCTGATCTGTGGTTTCACCATCAGTCGGAGGCAAAGACCGCGAATAGATCGGACGATGCAGATGAGCAGACGTCTATGATGAAAGCGGAGGCGGTCAGGAAACCAAAAGCAGGTTGGATTTCACGTTAAAATTTCTTTTTAAAAGAACATGCACAAATTGCACGTTGTGTCTGCCCTGTACAGGGGTTTTCTCTCTGAGTCAACAGAGTTGAGGCAGATTTGAGTTGCTGGAACTGGAGCACTGGAGTAGCCTTGGATGAAAAAGTGGGGGTGGGGGGGGGGGGCAATCCCTCAACCTTCTCTCTTCCCTATGGTAGCCTTTCAAAAGGCGGGGTCTCGAGTCTAGAGGTCTAATTGAAGCTTACGTCCATGAGACTGAGATTTTTATACAGTAGTAGTTCTGTGATTAACTTAAGATCAGAAACAAGAATACTATGATAAATACACAATATACAAGCCTCTATGCAACATTACATTACATGATACTGTTTGTGCATTAGTTACAGTATGAGACTTTTCTCAAGGTGCCATTCACACCATACGTGGATGAGGAATAGCAGATTTTAGTGTAATATAGTAATGTAATGCATATGCACAGGACTTAACGCAAGTGTTTGACGACGTTTACTGCTGTACAGGTTATTACGATGGTCGATCCGGACACAGACCGAAGGCATCCATGATCCCAATTGATCAACCTCCAATGACAAGAGAAAGTGTGTCTAAGCCTCCTTTTCTTATTTCTTCAATTTTCCTTTATCTGCATTTGCAGTCAACCCATATTAAGGGCTCGTCCATATAGTACGTATGCAAAAAAGGCATATTTTCGACCCCCTCTCCCCCATTTGCACACCGTACATACGCAAAATCTCCTAAATCCAACCCTTCTCAGTGTGTACAATGTACAATTGTACATGCTAATGGATGAACCGTAATGTGACATATATATATAGGCTTTAAATTGTGTGATAGACCTAATAAATTCAGGCTTTAAATTAGTTATTATATTATCTTTCCCTTTCGTTGTTTATTTTTGCAGATTTCTATTGCAGATTTTGCTAATGTGATAGACCTTTTAGTTTTACAAAAAGGCCAGCAAAAAAAAATATCTTGCTATTTATTGACTGTTTCAGGCCAGTTTATTGCATGTCAGATCTAAATTCATTGATCCTGTTGCATTTTCATTCATTCTTGTATATATTAATGTATCTATCATAATATTAGTTATTATATTAGTGTTCAAAGTATCAGCCGTGGTGCCAGCAGAGAAAAATAGGGTTGCCGCGTGTAAATATCTTTCCCTTTCTTGGAGGTGAGGAGGACAACATTGTTTATTTTATCAGATTTCTCATTACAAGAGAGGCGAGATACTCCGGACAGTACGGGTCATGCAACTCTGTACGTCAGCCAGCATCTCTTGAACACAATCCGCTCAGGGACTCGAAGCCAATGAAGACGATCCCTGAGTTTATTTGCCCCAATGTTATTGACTGTTCAGGCGGATTGCATGTCATTGATCCTGTTGCATATTTATAGCATTCCCTGTTTCTGTTCCTGACTGCTGGTTGATTGGTTGGTTGATTGATTGATTGATGCATCTAGTTATGATGGATGATTGCGATAATTATTTTTCAGTATACAAGTCTCAGTCATCTTCTGCAAGTTCCGGGGTCCATTCGGGCAAACAGGGTTCGGGTGTCGTTCGTCCTGTTTATCCGCGGACGCAGTACATGTCCAATTTCGCGGCCGGTCCGAAAGTCAATGCAGGGTATCCACAACTGCTGCTCCCACACTGGTTGATTGAGGTCATTGATTGGATGATAGTATCAGTTGGGATCAAATGTATCTTGTATACAAGACACTGATCATCTTCACACTGACCATTGACAAACACAGACTTCGTCCTGATTATCCGCGACACACTGACACTGGCCGGTCCGAAAGTCAATGCATTGATCACAACACACTGACACAGACACACTGGACTCAGTTGGTAAAATGTATCTTGCGGACACTGACACTGACACACTGACATTGACACACAGACTCTGATACTGACACACTGACACTGGCACAGACACATTGACACAGACACACTGACACAGACACACGGACACTGACACACTGACATTTATACCGACACATGCACTGACACACTGACAAATTGACACTGACACTAACACTGAGGCACTGGTACTTGCAATGACTTTGTGTCAGTGTGTCAGTGCGAGTGTTAGTGTCATGTCATTGTGTCAGTGTGTCAGAGTGTCAGTGTAAATGTCAGTGTGTCAGAGTGGCAGTTTTTCAGAGTGTCAGTGTGTCTGTGCCCGTGTCAGTGTTAGTGTTAGTGTTAGTGTCATTGTCAGTTGTGTCATAGTGCCTGTCAAAATTATCGGAATAATGAAAATGCAGGTAGGTGAATTTGTGTAGTAATTTATTCTAAACTAAGGTAAAAACGGAATACTTTGTATTTCAGGTGACAGCGCTGACAATCAGAGTGTCTGTCATTCTGACACTCTTACTGCACAGTCGAACAGCAGTCTTAATCTTAACGGTAACACTTTGCTGTTTTTCAGCGTGTTGCCGCCATTAAGTCGTCAAACGTTGAAGATTCTATGGATTAATTTTTTAAGGAGAATAGTTTACAGATTTAATGCTTGGATCTTGAAGTGCTGAAATACATTTCCAAGTATTTTTAGATTAAATTTTCGAGTGACCCGTGAACTTGTTTGAAAAACCGAGCTTAACTGCTGATCATAGGCAACGACTCCGATGTGGGGCAGAATATATTTTTGGTTCATTTCATGAGGTGGCATAGCCTCCCGTGGCAGTAATTCTACAGTAATTCCAATTTTTTTTCATTATGTACCATTGAGCACTTCAATTTCCACTGAGCACTACCAGCATCTTGTAGTCGCATCATCTGGAATCACGACACTTTTTTCTCATCAACATCCTTAGGAGTGGTAAACTTTCAAGGGCTAACTTAACCTTTGCCCTCTCTGATGTTGGTTGTCCTAGACAGTGTCTATGACTGCCATGAACCAGCGCCTTTTCCTTGGCTTCATTATGTTTACTTTGCTATACAGGGTGGTGCAAAAAAACCGGCCTAGTCACGTTTAGGTTTGCATTTAATATAGTCCGTTTTTTGCGCCACCCTGTATAAATAGGCCAGTGCGTACGTACATGATGCACTGATATGATGGCAATTGATAATTTCAGCCAATGTAAATCCCCTTCCACTTCTTGGAAGCCTTAACAACTTGAAACGAAACATGTCGAAATCTCCAAATGCTTCAGACGCTGTAAGCAGCTCAACTCAAGTACATGTAGTCTCGTTAAGTAAAACTGTATTAGGTAATATAGTTTCATTGAAGATATAACTGTTATTTTAAATCAGTGTCATTGTTCTATTAGCCTAAATTGGAAATTTGGAACGTGTGTTAAAGTTGGAGGTGATTTCTTTGAATACTAAACAAGTTATGGTGATGATTAGTGAAATGAATTAATGTTTATCAAAAAAATTTTAATGTGATGTTATAAAGCAATTTTTTGTGCTAGTTTATGACTTTTAAAATTAAATTGATCCTTATATTTCTTATAATAAATTTCTTTCTATTTGCGGTAGTAAACATTTCTGCGATCTTTGCAGTTGTATGCATCATAAGATAGTGTGCAGTCAATACAATGTCGTTAGCTTTGCTGTTAGTAACGTCATAATTCCGAATGTGCTTGCTTGGCAGAAGTCACTGACAAATGAAGAACTGACAGAAGAAATGGCGAACCTTGAAGGGCTTATGAAGGACCTGAGCGCCATTACTCAGCACCAGTTTGAATGCTGATATGGCAATCAACACAGAGGCAGAGAATTGCCATGCAAAGTAGTTTTGTGACGATCGCCTTGCAAACGTTATCTTCGTTTTGCGGCAAATTAGACTCCTTCTTCTGCTTCACGTGAGCTTCAGAAACGTGCTGTTTGTCACGCTATCCGTGCTTTTCAACAGCACGCGTCTCGATAGTGTCCAACCGCGACCGTCTTGCCGGACCGAGGACCGAGGTACTCTTAGCCAGCTATTCGGTGATGTCACTTAGGGGAGCATTGTACAGTTCGAGTTATCAGCGAATCATCCGCAGAAATATCTGCGTTTAATGGGAGACAATCTATGGAGGACATTGCTGTGTGAACGGATACTGTAACTTTTTGCATTATAGATCTGATCAGTCTCTGTATTTGTGTCGTTGTGGGATTTTTCCTCTGCTTCGTTAAACTGTATCTTCGTTTCGTCATAACGCATCTTAGTCTCGTTTAAACTGTAGTCTTGTGTTTTGCATATTCGGTATTTTTATAGATGTAAATGATGAATTTTTGAGCAGCCATGAGTGTACATATGTCTTAAGTGGACAGCGTATTAGGCATGCTGTACTTTCAAAATAAAGATTTAAGCTTACCAAGATGCCAAGTATGCCCATGCTTATGTTGTAGATTATTGCTAAAGTCTGTGGTACCAATTTTCATTAAGCTGATGGCGTATAATTAAATTGAGGTTTTTTCAGAAGGTGTTATTGTTGGCATTGCATAGAACATGTGAGTGCTGTTAGACGCTCATATACAAAACTTAAGTATCAATGCAATATGTGAAACTGCATTAGATGAATAATTCTAATATTGATAAAGGGGCTGTCCAATAATTACGTCAACAATTTAGGGGCTTTGAAAAAGTTTGACAGTTGTTGACAGAGGGGGTGGTCAAGAGAAGTTGACGTCAACAATTTCACTTTTTACAAATAATCAAAAAATAGGAAATTTCATGGAATACTACTTATTACAATGGAAAAAAGCATGACAAAAAAGGTAATCACCACCACATTTTGACACTCGATGAGCAATAAATGGAAAATGGTAAAAATGGTCATCACTGCAAAAAATAATAATGCTTGTTATTGGGGCCTGTAATTGATCTAGGAGGTCAAACGTTTTTGACGCAATTATAGGGGGGAACTGAAAGTTGACAGTTGTTGACCAGGTGGGTGTCAAAAATTGCCCAAAAATTGTTGACATAATTAATGGACAGCCCCAAAGGCAAATATTAATATATTCAGATCTAGGCTTAAAACACATCTCTTCCAGTGTTTATTCTATCCACCATTGGGGGGAGTTTGAAATGTTTGGGGGGAGAAGGTTTGTCTGCCCAAAAACCTTGACGAGCAAAAAAGGTCATCACATCCTTCCTTATCTTTCTTCCCCTTCTTCTCCATAGGCTCTAATGCTCTTCTGAATATGGTCATATCCTTATAACCTTATGTTTTCCCTTCTCCTGAATAAAAAACCCCTCTCGTCACACTTTCGGGAGGGAAATTTCCATCCTCCAATGCAACATATAGAAATTTTTAAGGGGGAATTTTCACACTGGGGATCCAAAGGACCTAGAATAAACACTGCATCTCTTCCAATTAAGATTTCCTCCATAGTCTGTCTTGCTGTTTCCCTCTGACTGATCTCTGGAATGGCCTGGTCTTTTGCGGATGGATTTGAAATACCATCGATTGATACCCTCGGTTAATAGAAATGGTGCTATGAATTAATTTCATCCCCCCCCCCCCCATCAAGAATTTCTGGAACACCATCACTGCAACCAATGATTGATACCCTTGGGCATTAGAATAGAAATAGTGCATTAGAAATGCATAACTATTATTATTATTATTATTATTATTATTATTATTATTATTATTATTATATCTTTATTTTGCATTAACTGCAGCTAAAAAGACAATTAATTACCCTAGCTAATTACTAATTACTAACCCTAACTCCTGCGGTAATTTCGTTTTAAAAAAATTTAAATGCTACTTGATTTTCTAAGCAGTCGTGTGGCAACAACCAATGTTTGACGCGCACACACCTGTAGCACGTGACCAAAATTGTAAACTAATCCGCGTAAAGGTGTGACAAACAACTGGCAACACAAAAGTAGCAGTTAAAGTTGCGCAGGGCCGACGAATATTTGAAACTGTTAGGATGTCGCCGATAGAGAAATTATTATCTGTAATTTTTATCGGTTGTTTCATTTCGATGACGTCAGGACAGGAAAGTAAGGACGTTTCACTATCAACATTAGTCAAGCAAACTTCTATGGCGCCACTGTCATAATGCCTAGCAGTGTTTATTCTAGCCACCTTGAAATTGGGGGATTTCGAAAGGTGGGTGGGGGGACAAGGTCTGAGTCTCCAAAAATCTTGACAAGCAAGAAAAGGTTATCTTCCTTCTAAAATATGGTGACAAGGAAGAGAAGGCCTAGAATAAACACCGATGCCTAGGACATCAGCCGAATGCGCATAAGATCCGATCCTAATTAGAGCCAGGTCAAACCGGAAAGGTCAGTGCGATCGGAGGGGGTGACCTAAGGGGACAGGCTAAACCAACCAAGACTTGCTCCTAAATAGGCCTAGCTATGATAAAGTGCTGGTTATAGGTCTACCGTATACGAAGTAATGCTGGTAATGGATATCCCAGCCTGGAACCGCATACAGAGAGACATCTAGTGCCAATAACAGTATGAGAATGAAGAAAAGCAAATGAAAGTCCAGCTGAGCATCTATAGCGGAGTCAGACCCGCCGAAAGAGAAATTCCGGCCCCTACAACTGATGATGATGACCGTTTTTTGCTTGTCAGTATTTTTCGAGGATGTTAATATATGACCGGCACGAGGCCCCCTACATGTCGCCGGGCGGGCCTCTGTTCATTTGTCCCCTCTCGGCAGCCCTGAGTGGAACTCATATAAGATAACTAGATTAGGCTAATTGTATGACATGGTTTTATAGATTAATAGTCAATAGGTAACTCTGTTGGCCTCTGTTGATACCGATATGGCGTCTACCAATTATAATCTGGTAGCTTAATCTTTCACACAAAGTGAGACAAGGACTTCTTGAAATGAAAATGTTGGCTCTAATTTTCTGAAATGCTTCAGCATTGAACCGTAATTCTGTTACATCTTTTAAAACTGTCTCTCGACTTTTTTATGGAAGAAACAAATTGATCATTCTAAGGGGTTATTAATTAGGGGTCGGACGCCGCGGAAGATGGCAGAGTGAGTTACGCACTGGAGCGGTAGGCAGCCCT
This sequence comes from Metaphire vulgaris, assembly GCA_018105865.1. Lineage (NCBI taxonomy): Eukaryota > Metazoa > Annelida > Clitellata > Crassiclitellata > Megascolecidae > Metaphire > Metaphire vulgaris. Next base: position 974,212 of record CM030843.1, on the reverse strand, counting down.
GTTAGCGACCCTAGTGGTTTTCACACAGGCAGTAGTACTGCGGCCGCACATTAGGGCAAGAGGGACACTTGCCCCCTGGAAAATGCAAATACCAATATTCGACATTGAAATTGAAATTGACATTGAAAGACCTCGCTAAAATATTAACTGTGACCATTGTGTAAAAATGCGTTTCGCCCCTCCTGGAAAAATTCCTGTGGGCGCCCATGCATGGACAGTACCCATTGATGCATCCCAAGACCACTCTAGATCTTGCAATGGTATGGTAGATAAATGGTTGAGTGTGTGTTTTCCAGGTATCAACGTTCCGCAAGAGTGGAACCTTTATCTCCACGTCGGAATCGGAATGCTTATCTGCTTTGTCGTCCTTGGCACTTTCATCGGCGTCGTTCTGGTCGTCGGTCTCATCATAAAGTTCATGGAACCGAAGGTTAACAGCGGTCTTCGATCATTTTGGTAGAGATCGGGGCAACGAGGCCGATTGAACTGTGCGACAATTGGAAAGCCACGCTGTACATAAATGCTGCGGATTGACGTGCGTTGTTTAACTCCGAAAGACTGATATCGATCGGAGTTGAAGACGATGATTTCTGTTTATTACGAGTTTGTCCGGGAATTGATAATTTTGAATTTTTTTTAGTAAGCAGATTTAGTAATAAGACCTCGAGAGCATCGGTGTAAATTTCTTTTTCGCCGCTAGGCTTGGGCCCCCAACTTTTTGAGAGGCTAGGCTAGGGAAGGGAAAGGTATTGGACTATAGGAGTTAGGCCTCCCAGCTTTTTCATCCAAGTTTATGCCTAAGCTCGAGAGAATTTCAATATGAATGTCGGTGATTATTGGCTCGATCTGATTATTGCAGTGATCTGTAAATGTACTTTCCCTCGTGTAAAATCTTCGGAAGAGTTAAAGATTTAATGCTGATTGGTATCAAGATCTGCGTATAATTCTCAAACCCATGTACACTACCACAATCTATATCATTTGCAGAGGTATATATGCATATTATATATACATAGGCCTACATATAGGCCCACTGTGTGTTCTGTATGTAGTTGTAAGACGATAAAAGTGTGAAGAAAAATAGACTGTACGTTATCTTAACAGACTTTCAAGATTTCATTGTTATCCAGACAGAGATGTTGTATGTTTGAAATTGTTCCAGATGCGAGATTTGCCTGTGATTGTAGTGATCCTCGGCATCTTTTTAGGCCAACGATATCTAGTGAGAACTTTCGATTTTCACAATTTGCCATTATGTCGAAGCAAATACAGGGCAAGCTATTCCAGCGTTAATATGTGTATTGCTTGCGAAGTTTCTATTTCATTTGGTTGGACTAATGAACTGCTTGAGATTGCATAATTTCCAACCTTCAATACAGAGTGGAAATATTACATGTTTTACATGATTACATTACTATTTTGTTGTCAGGTCTTGTAACTATTTACATGTGGCTTGTTTCTTGATAAGGACGTCATAATAATTGCAGATTTACAAGTGAATTCCAAAGAAGGAAAGCCTTTGCCTAACAAAGCAGTACTTTAACCTAGTATTTCTAGAAATTAGATGAATTATAAGTAGGTAAGCAAGTCGACCAGGGTTCTGTAGAGCTACCTGAAAGCATGGCGCATTGCTCCAGCCTATTTGTGTGTTTTTAAAAGGGCGATTGGTAATTCCCATTTACAATATAGTTCACAATTTTTAGCAGACAGTTTTATGCTCACAAACGCTACATTTTGTTGATGCATTATCAATACGCGATGGTCTGTGAGAAAGCGAAGTCAGAAGTCTAAGTTTGCAAGAATTCTATTGCTGTCATGGGCGTCCGCAGAAATTTTTCCAGGGGGTGCAGAGACAGGGTCTTGTAACGAAAGAAATTAAAACATTTTCCGGGGTGGTGGTGCAAGTTCATCGGATTCTTTTATAAATTCATATTTTAACTTAGTACTATAGGTTACGTTTTTAGTAATTTTACCTTTTTCATAACTTCTTAAGTTCACAATTTTTTCAGGAAGGTGCAACTGCACCCCCTTGCACCTTCCTCCGGACGCCCATGATTGTTGCAAACTCAAAACTATTTGTTTTGCTAAATAATAAGCATTTACGCATAATTATGCTAACATAGACCGCTAGACGATACAGACAGCAGCGTCGCCACGGGGTTGTTTGGGGTTGTTTGAACAACCCCACTTAAAAAATATGACCAACACAATTTATGTAAATCCGTTGACTTTTGTTGAAGGAGAGGGGTGGGGCGGGTCGGCCGCGGCTTCAGTGTTCAGTTGCATAGTGCCTTCAGTTAACAACCTCACTTTGCAAAAGCTGGCTACGCCACTGCGCGGCGACCCCCTCTATTTCTGAAAGACTTTATAATGTCGCTTGAATTAGTTGACCATTTTTCGTTGCATTTCGAACGTTCTAGAATAAAAGTGAGGCAGAATATATTGACTATTCTAGTACGGTTTGATTTAATTCGTTTCGTCACTCTTGTGAATTCTTGCTTATCTATAGCCTACAGCTAGAATAGTCCTTAGGAGTCGTCCATAAATGACGGAACGCCCTTTTGGCACTTTTTCACCCCCTCCCCACTACGTAAAAGCGACGTAACAAAACGTCAGACCCCCTAAAATATGACGTAACAACGGGCCGACCCCAAGCAGCATCGCACGGGGTTGTTTGGGGTTGTTCAAACCAGTGGCGGCTCCACCGGTGGGGCCAGGGGGGCTAGTGCCCCCTATTGAGTGCCTGGCCCCCCAGTGATCCCCCCAGTTGGGACCCTATACTTAATGCTATACATACATTAAACAACAAATGGTTGGCCTCCATGATTAGAAGTTGCCACTCCAACGGCCCCCCTTGATTCTGGACCCGCATTTCGGATATCTATCAGATATCTGACTGCTTTAAAGGTTTGAAAATCTATTAAATGTATAGCCACCATTATTATATTTTGCAATATAGACACATTAATAGGGTGGAAAGTGACGGATTTTTCTACTCCACTGACATCACTGCAAGGTGTTTGAAGGTTCTAAATAGAAATTTGGGTGAAATATCGACATGAATTTTTGGGTCGCCCGAAAAAATACCATGGACTATAGTCCAGGGTTTTTTTCCAAATTTGAGCGAAAATTTGTGGTGTCGTAGAGATTTCATATTTGCACCGATTGAAGCCCCGTCGATGTCTACAAGGAATCTGGACCCGCATTTTGGATATCTATCAGATATCTGACTGCTTTAAAGGTTTGAAAATCTATTAAATGTATAGCCACCATTATTATATTTTTTGCAATATAGACACATTAATAGGTGGAAAGTGACGGATTTTTCTACTCCACTGACATCACTGCAAGGTGTTTGAAGGTTCTAAATAGAAATTTGGGTGAAATATCGACATGAATTTTTGGGTCGCCTGAAAAATACCATGGACTATAGTCCAGGGTTTTTTCAAAAAATTGAGCGAAAATTTGTGGTGTCGTAGAGATTTCATATTTGCACCGATTGAAGCCCCGTCGATGTCTACAAGGAATCTGGACCCTGACATCATTTTGGATATCTATCAGATATCTGACTGCTTTAAAGGTTTGAAAATCTATTAAATGTATAGCCACCATTATTATATTTTGCAATATAGACACATTAATAGGGTGGAAAAGTGACGGATTTTTCTACTCCACTGACATCACTGCAAGGTGTTTGAAGGTTCTAAATAGAAATTTGGGTGAAATATCGACATGAATTTTTGGGTCGCCCGAAAAAACCATGGACTATAGCCCAGGGTTTTTTTCAAAATTTGAGCGAAAATTTGTGGTGTCGTAGAGATTTCATATTTGCACCGATTGAAGCCCCGTCGATGTCTACAAGGAATCTGGACCCGCATTTTGGATATCTATCAGATATCTGACTGCTTTAAAGGTTTGAAAATCTATTAAATGTATAGCCACCATTATTATATTTTGCAATATAGACACATTAATAGGTGGAAAGTGACGGATTTTTTCTACTCCACTGACATCACTGCAAGGTGTTTGAAGGTTCTAAATAGAAATTTGGGTGAAATATCGACATGAATTTTTGGGTCGCCCGAAAAAATACCATGGACTATAGTCCAGGTTTTTTTTTCAAAATTTGAGCGAAAATTTGTGGTGTCGTAGAGATTTCATATTTGCACCGATTGAAGCCCCGTCGATGTCTACAAGGAATCTGGACCCGCATTTTGGATATCTATCAGATATCTGACTGCTTTAAAGGTTTGAAAATCTATTAAATGTATAGCCACCATTATTATATTTTGCAATATAGACACATTAATAGGGTGGAAAGTGACGGATTTTTCTACTCCACTGACATCACTGCAAGGTGTTTGAAGGTTCTAAATAGAAATTTGGGTGAAATATCGACATGAATTTTTGGGTCGCCTGAAAAATACCATGGACTATATATAGTCCAGGGTTTTTTTATTATATTTTGCAAAATTTGAGCGAAAATTTGTGGTGTCGTAGAGATTTCATATTTGCACCGATTGAAGCCCCGTCGATGTCTACAAGGAATCTGGACCCGCATTTTGGATATCTATCAGATATCTGACTGCTTTAAAGGTTTGAAAATCTATTAAATGTATAGCCACCATTATTATATTTTGCAATATAGACACATTAATAGGGTGGAAAGTGACGGATTTTTCTACTCCACTGACATCACTGCAAGGTGTTTGAAGGTTCTAAATAGAAATTTGGGTGAAATATCGACATGAATTTTTGGGTCGCCCGAAAAAATACCATGGACTATAGCCCAGGGTTTTTTTTCAAAATTTGAGCGAAAATTTGTGGTGTCGTAGAGATTTCATATTTGCACCGATTGAAGCCCCGTCGATGTCTACAAGGAATCTGGACCCGCATTTTGGATATCTATCAGATATCTGACTGCTTTAAAGGTTTGAAAATCTATTAAATGTATAGCCACCATTATTATATTTTGCAATATAGACACATTAATAGGGTGGAAAGTGACGGATTTTTCTACTCCACTGACATCACTGCAAGGTGTTTGAAGGTTCTAAATAGAAATTTGGGTGAAATATCGACATGAATTTTTGGGTCGCCCGAAAAAATACCATGGACTATAGTCCAGGGTTTTTTTTCCAAATTTGAGCGAAAATTTGTGGTGTCGTAGAGATTTCATATTTGCACCGATTGAAGCCCCGTCGATGTCTACAAGGAATCTGGACCCGCATTTTGGATATCTATCAGATATCTGACTGCTTTAAAGGTTTGAAAATCTATTAAATGTATAGCCACCATTATTATATTTTGCAATATAGACACATTAATAGGGTGGAAAGTGACGGATTTTTCTACTCCACTGACATCACTGCAAGGTGTTTGAAGGTTCTAAATAGAAATTTGGGTGAAATATCGACATGAATTTTTGGGTCGCCCGAAAAAATACCATGGACTATAGCCCAGGGTTTTTTTTTCAAAATTTGAGCGAAAATTTGTGGTGTCGTAGAGATTTCATATTTGCACCGATTGAAGCCCCGTCGATGTCTACAAATAGAATCTGGACCGCATTTTGGATATCTATCAGATATCTGACTGCTTTAAAGGTTTGAAAATCTATTAAATGTATAGCCACCATTATTATATTTTGCAATATAGACACATTAATAGGGTGGAAAGTGACGGATTTTTCTACTCCACTGACATCACTGCAAGGTGTTTGAAGGTTCTAAATAGAAATTTGGGTGAAATATCGACATGAATTTTGGGTCGCCTGAAAAATACCATGGACTATAGTCCAGGTTTTTTTCAAAATTTGAGCGAAAATTTGTGGTGTCGTAGAGATTTCATATTTGCACCGATTGAAGCCCCGTCGATGTCTACAAGGAATCTGGACCCGCATTTTGGATATCTATCAGATATCTGACTGCTTTAAAGGTTTGAAAATCTATTAAATGTATAGCCACCATTATTATATTTTGCAATATAGACACATTAATAGGGTGGAAAGTGACGGATTTTTCTACTCCACTGACATCACTGCAAGGTGTTTGAAGGTTCTAAATAGAAATTTGGGTGAAATATCGACATGAATTTTTGGGTCGCCTGAAAAATACCATGGACTATAGTCCAGGGTTTTTTTCAAAATTTGAGCGAAAATTTGTGGTGTCGTAGAGATTTCATATTTGCACCGATTGAAGCCCCGTCGATGTCTGTCTAAGGAATCTGGACCCGCATTTTGGATATCTATCAGATATCTGACTGCTTTAAAGGTTTGAAAATCTATTAAATGTATAGCCACCATTATTATATTTTGCAATATAGACACATTAATAGGGTGGAAAGTGACGGATTTTTCTACTCCACTGACATCACTGCAAGGTGTTTGAAGGTTCTAAATAGAAATTTGGGTGAAATATCGACATGAATTTTTGGGTCGCCCGAAAAAATACCATGGACTATATATGTCCAGGGTTTTTTCAAAATTTGAGCGAAAATTTGTGGTGTCGTAGAGATTTCATATTTGCACCGATTGAAGCCCCGTCGATGTCTACAAGGAATCTGGACCCGCATTTTGGATATCTATCAGATATCTGACTGCTTTAAAGGTTTGAAAATCTATTAAATGTATAGCCACCATTATTATATTTTGCAATATAGACACATTAATAGGGTGGAAAGTGACGGATTTTTCTACTCCACTGACATCACTGCAAGGTGTTTGAAGGTTCTAAATAGAAATTTGGGTGAAATATCGACATGAATTTTTGGGTCGCCTGAAAAAACCATGGACTATAGTCCAGGGTTTTTTTCAAAATTTGAGCGAAAATTTGTGGTGTCGTAGAGATTTCATATTTGCACCGATTGAAGCCCCGTCGATGTCTACAAGGAATCTGGACCCGCATTTTGGATATCTATCAGATATCTGACTGCTTTAAAGGTTTGAAAATCTATTAAATGTATAGCCACCATTATTATATTTTGCAATATAGACACATTAATAGGTGGAAAGTGACGGATTTTTACTACTCCACTGACATCACTGCAAGGTGTTTGAAGGTTCTAAATAGAAATTTGGGTGAAATATCGACATGAATTTTTGGGTCGCCTGAAAAATACCATGGACTATAGTCCAGGGTTTTTTTCAAAATTTGAGCGAAAATTTGTGGTGTCGTAGAGATTTCATATTTGCACCGATTGAAGCCCCGTCGATGTCTACAAGGAATCTGGACCCGCATTTTGGATATCTATCAGATATCTGACTGCTTTAAAGGTTTGAAAATCTATTAAATGTATAGCCACCATTATTATATTTTGCAATATAGACACATTAATAGGGTGGAAAGTGACGGATTTTTCTACTCCACTGACATCACTGCAAGGTGTTTGAAGGTTCTAAATAGAAATTTGGGTGAAATATCGACATGAATTTTTGGGTCGCCTGAAAAATACCATGGACTATAGTCCAGGGTTTTTTCAAAATTTGAGCGAAAATTTGTGGTGTCGTAGAGATTTCATATTTGCACCGATTGAAGCCCCGTCGATGTCTACAAGGAATCTGGACCCGCATTTTGGATATCTATCAGATATCTGACTGCTTTAAAGGTTTGAAAATCTATTAAATGTATAGCCACCATTATTATATTTTGCAATATAGACACATTAATAGGGTGGAAAGTGACGGATTTTTCTACTCCACTGACATCACTGCAAGGTGTTTGAAGGTTCTAAATAGAAATTTGGGTGAAATATCGACATGAATTTTTGGGTCGCCCGAAAAAATACCATGGACTATATATAGTCCAGGTTTTTTTTTCAAAATTTGAGCGAAAATTTGTGGTGTCGTAGAGATTTCATATTTGCACCGATTGAAGCCCCGTCGATGTCTACAAGGAATCTGGACCCGCATTTTGGATATCTATCAGATATCTGACTGCTTTAAAGGTTTGAAAATCTATTAAATGTATAGCCACCATTATTATATTTTGCAATATAGACACATTAATAGGGTGGAAAGTGACGGATTTTTCTACTCCACTGACATCACTGCAAGGTGTTTGAAGGTTCTAAATAGAAATTTGGGTGAAATATCGACATGAATTTTTGGGTCGCCCGAAAAAATACCATGGACTATAGCCCAGGGTTTTTTTTTCAAAATTTGAGCGAAAATTTGTGGTGTCGTAGAGATTTTATATTTGCACCGATTGAAGCCCCGTCGATGTCTACAAGGAATCTGGACCCGCATTTTGGATATCTATCAGATATCTGACTGCTTTAAAGGTTTGAAAATCTATTAAATGTATAGCCACCATTATTATATTTTGCAATATAGACACATTAATAGGGTGGAAAGTGACGGATTTTTCTACTCCACTGACATCACTGCAAGGTGTTTGAAGGTTCTAAATAGAAATTTGGGTGAAATATCGACATGAATTTTTGGGTCGCCCGAAAAAATACCATGGACTATAGCCCAGGGTTTTTTTTCAAAATTTGAGCGAAAATTTGTGGTGTCGTAGAGATTTCATATTTGCACCGATTGAAGCCCCGTCGATGTCTACAAGGAATCTGGGGCCCCTCCCCCACTTGCCAAATCCTAGAGCCGCCACTGGTTCAAACAACACCACTTAGAAAAATATGACCAACACAATTTATGTAAATCCGTTGACTTTTGTTGAAGGGAGGGTAGTGTGAGGGAGGGGTCGGCCGCGGCTTCTGTGTTCAGTTGCATAGTGCCTTCTGTTAACAACCCTACTTTGCAAAAGCTGGCTACGCCACTGGATCGAGACCCCACTTTTTGAGAGGCTACCATAGAGAAGGGGTGTATGGTCTTGGCCTCCACTTTTTCATTCGAGTTTACGCCAGTATATGTTAATTCAAAATATTTCTCAAAGTACTTAGAAAGTTCGCTGTCTGCCATTGGCGTTAGTCGGGTCATAGAGAAATATTTTCAATGCAATTTTGCCTCAATTCTATGGTATGACGTCACTCCTGGTTAGTTCTGACGTGTCTTGACGGATTTGAGAAGATACCATAGATAATGAATTTCTGCGGATGCGGATCCATGGATCACAGAGTCGGTGGGGGGCCACACGAGTCATTTTGAGTGACTGATTGCCATATTAAAGGCTATAGGTTAGGCTTAAGCCTACCCAACTAATCCCACCAAAACAAAAATGTTTTTTCCATCAACACCAGGTCTGTCGCGTGCTGGATGGCACCCCCAGACGCCTATGCTAGCCTACCCAAATATTAAACTCTAAATCCGCCTATGCACAGTGCCATATAGCTCTTATTAGAAATTTTATCCCACAAATACCACGTTTCAGTGGCGTTGCCAGGGGGTTTGGGGGTTAATGCCCTGTTTGTCCAACCAAATTTTTTAATTGTATAGTTGTTCGCGCTCATATTCCTATATAATTCTCTTAATCAAACAAAATAATTGTTGACCATTTTTTGCTTGTCAGGATTTTCCGTGTTGGGAATCATGACCCCCATTCGGGAAATCCTACCTGGCTACGCCACTGCCACGCTTAAAGTTACCAGAATTCTGTAATACTCGACGAGCAAAGCGAAATCCTACTCGAATCACGTCACAACGAAGAAACCGACAACAATTACAAAAGTAAGCGAAGTCAGAGAGCAACGGTAATTAATTAATCGAGAAGGTCTTTCCACGAGAATGCCGATCGATTAGTCGCATATACAGACGAGAATAAGTTAACCTGCAACAAAACGGAGAGACTAGCAAAGCAGCGACAACAACGGAATTGGTCGTCTGCAACCCCTAGTCCCCCCCCTAGTCTCCTACCCCGTGTCGCCGCCGTGCAGACGACGGCGGCGATTGACAGCGGCCGTGTCCCGGGAGCAGACGAACATCGCCTCGGTGGAATCGCACGACCTGTTAACCCAGTCGAGTCTCTTCTGGACGAGGACACAGGTGCCGCCGCCGCCGCCGCCGCCGCCGCTGCTGCGACCGCCGCCGCTGCTGCGACCGCCGCCGCCGCGACGCCCGCCCGAACGCGGATAGGAGCGGCGCCAGTTGGTGTAGGTGGCGCCACCGGAGATGCCGCCGGAAGTGGTGGCGTACGTCCAGACGCCCGGCGTCTGCCTGTCGTTGAGGCCTAGAGTGCGAAAACGGCGCAACAGAAGAACGTCTGTATATAAAGACCTATTAGGGCCTAAAGCGATTTATGAACAATAATAGAACGAGCACGCATCGGAGTATCCACGGGGCACGCCTCCCCCTAATTCGAGCCGTGATTCGGGTGATGATATTCCAGAAAACTAACTATAACCCGCTTGTTTCTTTTGTAAAATCAAAGAAAACAGCTCTATTCAGCGGACAAACGGAAGTTCAGATAGAGGGACGTACGAGCGACAATGGTTTTCAATGCAGGAGAAATCCTACTAAACCGCTTACAATCCAGTTATTATTATTATTATTATTATTATTATTATTAGTAGTAGTAGTAGTAGTAGTAGTAGTAGTAGTAGTAGCAGGCCTAGCAGTAGTAGTAGTAGTAGTAGTAGTGCAGTGTAGTGCAGTAGCAGCAGTGGTGCAGTGCAGTGAGTGGTGGTGCAGGTGCAGCAGTGCAGTGGTGGTGCAGGTGGTGCAGTGGTGCAGCAGCAGCAGCAGGTGGTGGTGGTGCAGGTGGTGGCCCAGTGTAGGTGGTGGTGGTGGTGGTGGTGCAGGTGGTGGTGCAGCAGGTGGTGTGGTGGTGTGCAGCAGCAGTGGTGTGGTGCAGGTGGTGTGGTGGTGGTAGTGGTGCAGCAGTGCAGGTGCAGTAGTAGCAGTAGTAGTAGTAGTAGTAGTAGTAGTATCTTAACTAGACCTAATACAATGGCGCATGGAATTTTTCACATACATTTAGGCCCTATTTAATTTCTTACCAATCCAGAAGTTTCTGGCAGAGACCAACTCTGACATCCACTGCAGTTGTTCCTTTGAGTTGACTGTGGCCAGGTGGCCTCCGTGACGGCGACACTCGAGGTCTGCGTCATGCCAGGAGACTTTGTCATTCCCAGCTCTGTAGCAAGTGTCCCTGTACATCTTCCAACCTGAGAGCCAAGACATTTCGCGCGAAATCAACGGCAAAAGTCATCATTTGAGTTCGAAACGAAATTCGCAAAGAAACATTAAGTCCCTAAATCCAGGAACGCCATCTCGATAGCATGCACTGAAATAGGAAAAAGATGGCCAGACGCTGCTTCGAAGAATATGATTGAGTTACTGAATGATGACAGCCAATACATCCACCTATACTTCTTCTAGACAGACTAGTAAGTAAGTAAGCAAGTATATGATCCAGTGAATTTATGTAGTGCTTTCGTACTAATGTCATAATAGCTGGTCTTCCTTAGTTGAAAACCGACCTCGGCGACAGGCGTTTCTCCGGATTTTCCTTCTCGACGTTTCCCGGTTGGACCCCGACGATCTTCCGCCCTTGAGGATCGGCGGAGAAGGGGTGGGAGACGGGTGTGATGGTGCTGGGACCGACTGGACGGAATCGCCGTCGTCGTCGTCGTCTTCCTCCTCTTCTTCGGCCGTTCCAGCGGCGTCCTTGAGGAGGGCTGTGTACTGGAGTCCATCGGCCGCTCCCCATCCCCACGGTTCCCACTGCACTCCGGTGCAGCGGTGCATTTTGGAGGAAAGTAGGTCAAAGTACAGCAGTCCCTTTGTGTCCCGCGTGCACTCCTGCGGCACAAACTTAACACACCAAGACATGACATGCCTGAAATCATAATTGTAAACGTGGGTGAACAAAAATGGGGGGGGGGCGCAACTCTTTCTCATTCCCCCGGTCTAGCCTCCCAAAAAAGTAAGGGGAGGAGGGGCGGGTTTCGAGCGAAACGGCATAAACTTTCTCAAAATTAAATGAAAAATGCAACAAATTCAAACATTAAAGCCAAACCTTCTTTCAGGTAGAACTGAATAGATGCAGTATTGTACACTGTAATAGGCCTATACAACTCTCACGTACATAAATGCATCGTATTGTATAATGTTGCTTACCCTTCCCGGGGTACTTTGGGTAGTGGTAGTGGAGGTGGTGGTGGTGGTGGTAGAGGGGCGCTCGCCTCGTTTCCCGCCTTCTCTCCCGTGCCTTTTGTCCGTACCTGGCCACTGAAACTTTCCCTTCGACCTCCTTCCGGACAATTTCACTTCCTCCCGATATTTCTGAAGCGGATGTTCCTTCTTGTTCCTCTTGTTGTTGTTGTTGTTCTTGAATCTGTTTATCTTTCCGTATTTCCGGTTTCCTTTCTTCCGTTTCTTTCCAGGTCCATCCGGTTCCACCACCACCGCCACCTCCTCCTCCTCTTCTCCATCGTCTTCTCCATCGTCCAACCATTTCCAGTTGAAGATCGCCTGATCGGTTTTGCCCTGTCTTTGACCACGTGACCCTTTTGTACTTCCGGTGCTGTCTTCTTGCGGCAGAGAATAGTCAAAAGAGTCGTCGTCGTCGTCGTAGTTGTCGCCGACATCATCAAAGACCTCATCGTCTTCATCATCATCAGCACCGCCGCCGCCGTCATCATTATCATCATCATTATTATCATCATCATACGTATCCTAAAATCAGATAAAGCCAGATAAATTGATAACGACGACTACAAAGCCTAGATCTTTCTTAAAGACAAACCAACTGATGACGATGACTTTGAAGACGATAACGACGACGAATATGATTATGACAACGACGACATAGTTTTCACGGCATGTCTCAGAGTACCGAAACCTCTACGTTTCAAGATAAAACTTCTTACAATTAATTAATTTATTATTATCCGTCTAACCGTGAATTCTGACTTTTCGAAGAATTCATCTCTTTTCTTGAAGGCAAGGTCACCGTCGCCTCCAGCGGATCCAGCGAAGGAACAACGCCCTAAAAACGTTGGAAACTCAGGAAACCAGAAACATCACTTAGTCTTTTACCACCTACGCACTTCCACGAACCCTGTTCCATCGCACTTTGCACTGCACTGAATTAATAGGCCTACCTCTACTGAAAAATAATTGCTTCTTAACTGCACGAGCGCGCCAGAAAAGAAGAAGCTGGAACTGAAGGTCTAGAATAATTTGTTCTTAGATCACTCTATAGCGTCGCTTCTATCTAATATTACAATCACTACAATCACTATATAGGCCTATAGGCCTGCATGTCGATGGCAGCTTAGGGACCGTCCATAAATGACGTCACGCACTTATGGGGGGAGGGAGGTTCAAACATTTGTGACGACGATGTGACGACGGAAGGAGGGGGTTTTCAGAAATGTGACGTCTCATAATACTAAATATTGTTATTAATACCAAATGCTATGTTATCGCAAAGTTGAACGTATTTTACACTTATAATTAATTTTTTTAAAGAATTTGAAAAAAATCACGAATTTCGCCGCTTCAACTATAATAATTATAATGAGTATTTTCAAACGAATTCATTGCAATACCCGCTTCATTCAAGAAATAAGTGAATTGAAACATTAATTTTGACATTAAAAAGATGAGGGGGTTAAAGCGTTGTGACGTCATTTTATAGGGGATCTGACTTTTTGTAACGACTTGTGACGAGGGGGAGGGGTAAAAAACTGCCAAAATCGCGTGACGTCATCTATGGACGGCCCCTTGGTGGCTGTATTTGTTGTATTTTCATTAGTTTCTAAGTCTAGATTCGAAGGTCATGAGATTGCCATCGAGGGTAAGGGTGAGGCATGGGGTGGAAGTAAATGTTATGTGGGAATTATTTTAGCGACAGATCTAAATTCTTATTATTGTTTTGATGGAAATGAGAGCTAACCGCGTCTGACGTTGATCAGCTGGACAGTGGCTTTGTCTTTGCGACCGATGATCGCTTGGTTTGCCTTCCTCAGAAGCACCTTGAATTTCTCGTTCGGCTCACTTTCGACGCCGTCGTTAACGACGTTGATCGTCCAAAACAACTCTGTCACCCCTGAAAACAATGACAACTTCATCATCATCATCATCATCATCATCATCATCATCATCATCATCATCATCATCATCATCATCATCATCATCATCATCATCATCATCATCATCATCATCATCATCATCATCATCATCATCATCATCATCATCATCATCATCATCATCTTCTTCATCAATCGAAATTTCTGAGGTAATAGTTTTCACAAATTTCCAAAAGCTAAAGAAGAATCAATCAATAAACGAACTTCTATGGCGCCACTATCATAAGGCCTAGGACCTAGGCATCAGCCGATGACACGCCCAATCCAATCGATTACTGTAGAATCGGCAACAAATTGTTTTAGCGATTAACCTTGTTAATAATAAATAAATATGATAAATATTAGACTTATTTAGCAGACAGCGTTTTGTTTACATGTAGATCTACAGTGCATTATAATGGTATGAGGCATGTTGACGGCAACGAATAAAGACTTCATGAGACCAGGGTTATTTCTAGGATAGTGAATTGGTCGGTAAAATTTGGGGGTCTCTGCCGAAATGGGGGGTTGGAGGGTTGGGGGTTGTTAGGGGTGCAAAAATATCACTGGATGACACTTATAGTCCCATAGCTACTCGCCTGGTTCAAAAGTCAACGGTCCGTCCGAGGTCGGTTCGAAGTCGCTGCCCTTCGTGGCCGACAGGGACTTTGCCCGGACGGAGACCCCCACTCGATTGGTACTCAGTCCTCGACGGACGACCTTGACGGCCACGCTGCCCGAGTCTTCGCAGACGGTGTACTGGTTGTGAGCCAGTTCCAGCAACGACCACCTCAGGGCAAACCTAGAAGAACATCAGAGACGGAATAAGGCGGAGAAACATGCACTCCAAAAATTTGAGAACTTTTGGAATCTAGACAAAACACGCCGCTTCTTTGCCGGGGGGGTGCACGGTGTGTAGTTGTGGAAGGGAGGAGGAAGGGGTAGTATTAGGTCAAGGAAAATCTAGGACAATGCACCGAATAGTTGACTTTTAAAGCATTTGAGACGATTACCTTTTTGCCCGTCGAGACTTTTGGGCCGAAAAATGTCAACGTACCCTCCCTATTCCGAAATCCTGGCTGCGCCATTGCCATCTCTTCCAGATGGATTTTCCTCAGTAGTCTGTATCCCTGTTTTCCACTCTGACTGATCTCCGGAACAAGTGCAGTGCTGTCTAGAGCCTGTTTAAAACCATTAACTGTATTCTTGTCGGCGTCCTCACCATAGTAATTATAACAAAGGTAAGTGTACCTGCGCCAGGTGAATCACTGTCGCTCACCTGTAGACGTCCGAGGCGGCGTTCTTGTTTCGTTCTTCGACGCTGAACGCGAAGCTGTCGTTGGTCGCATCAGGTTTATCGTTGATGACGTAGACGACTCTTCCCTCGTTCACTTCCCTCTGACTGAACCTCTTCCGGATCGGAAGTCCCGTGTCCAGGTTCTCCAGGCGTCCGTGCAGCGGACCCTCTCTCACCAGGTAAGCGACGTCGGCGGGATCGGACGACGGGTGACCGGCCTTCAGGTGCTCCTCCGCCAGGACGAATCCCACCCGACCGGCGTCTCCTCCGATGGCCTCCAGTCGCTCCGGAGTCAAGTTCCGGATCAGCCTTGGTGACCGGCGCAGGGGATCCGGTTGGACGAGGATGTTAAAGAAGACCGGGCCGCGCTGGATGGTCGCGTTGACGACGTAGGCGGCGGCGGCGTCGTCATGGCGACCGTCGGTGACGTTGAACAGGAAGTAGTCGGACACGTGGTCCGCCCGTCGGTCGTCACTCTCATACGTCACGTGACCGGAATTGACGTCACGCTGGGTGAACGTCTGCTGCTGTTGCCCGTTGACGCTCAGGCGACCGTTGAACGGGCCCTCGACGAGGACGAAGGTGAGGTTATCGGGGGTCACGAGGTCAGAGGTCACGGCCAGGTTCGCGGCGGTTATCGCTGCCCCTCTGCCCTGGACGACCGTTAGGGGAACGTTGGCGAGAAGATTCGGCAGCGATCGGATCGACGGACTTATGTCGATCTCGACTGTCGCCGACAGCGCAGGAACACTTCCGGTTCCGGAGACGGCGGTGATGGCGAACGAGTCCGTGGTTCCGGGAATCCTGTTCCGGTAGAAG
Organism: Metaphire vulgaris; assembly: GCA_018105865.1. NCBI lineage: Eukaryota > Metazoa > Annelida > Clitellata > Crassiclitellata > Megascolecidae > Metaphire > Metaphire vulgaris. The sequence continues at coordinate 958,128 of CM030843.1, read as the reverse complement.
AGTCTTCTCGCCAGGACGTCCGCCTGCGTGAACCGCTTGACCGCCGTTACGTTTCGCCCCCCGTCCAGGTCGCCGCCGCCGCCGCCGCGCAGCTCGAGGGTTCCGCGGACCGGACCCCAGTCGACGCTGAAGACGATCGCCTTCGGCTGCCTGGCCCCGTCGTCTGCGCTCAGGTGGTCGGCGCCGATCGCTTCTATGGCGCCCTCTTTCAGTCTGATTCGGCGATTGCGCAGCAGGATGCGCCTCGGGCTTGATCGGTTGATGTCGACGGTGAAGGCTGCGTTCGACAGGAAAGCGACGCCATCTGTCACCCGAAACAGGAACCTATCAGAGGAGGAGGAGGAGGAGGAGGAGGAGGAGGAGTCGAGTTCCGTCGTGTGGACGTACCTCAAGCGACCTTCGTCGACAAGGAACTGGGTGAAGTTTTCTCCGGGTTCCATCGGCTTCCACGACCTGGCGTCACCCGCTTTTCCGGTCATTTCCGTCTCGACGACGCCCACTTCCGGTGTCGTGACGAGAACGAAGAAGATCCCGGAACTGGGCGTGTCGTCGTCGGTCGCCTTCAGGATGGAGTTCGTGATCGGTCTCGTTCCGCCGAAGTCCACCTGGAGTGGGATGTTGCGGACCAGTTCCGGTCTCATGTCGTTGACGGACAAGACGTCGACGACCGACGTCCTCTTGACGACGTGCGTTCCGTCGGAGAGGCCGAGGGTGAAGCGGTCCTCCTTCGACTCGGATCCGTCGTGACGGTAGACCATCTGGATCGTCCCGGACCGGATGTCTGCCATCGAGACGTCGTGGAAGCGCAGCTCCTTGAATTCGCCGCCCCCGGACTGCTGCTGCTGCTGCGCCGAACTCCGGATCAGAAGCAGCTCGCCGTGCCGAGGTCCGCTGGCGATTGACAGCCGCAGGTTGTCGGTCTCTTCCAGGCCTCCTTCTCCTCCGCCTCCAGCTCTTCCACCCAACTGGATCCGGAACTGGCGCTCTCCGCCCTCGTCCACCAGAAGATTCCCGATCTCGAAATCCGGAATCCGGACGTCCGGCGGCAGGACGGCGATCTCGATCTGGGACAGCGGCGACTGGTTCTGTCCGTCGGTGGCGTAGATGAAGAACGAGTCCGACGATGGACCGCCCTTGGAGAGATTCGACGGGACGTACTGGATCGTGCCCTCCGCCAGGTCGGACGTCGTGAACGACGAGATCCTCCTGCTGGTCTGGCTCCGGCCGCTCCTGGCGCTCGCCTTCGACCGCTCCAGGAAGCCCCACATCGGCGTCTGGACGACGACGAACAACAGGACTTCCGGCGGACTGTCCACGTCTCTGGCGGTCACGATGTCGGCGGTTATCGACGCCGGTTGCCCGTCGACGACGACGATCGGTCCGCCGACGATCAGCTCCGGCGCGGTGTTGTCGACGGGGAGCACGGTCACTTCCAGGTCGATCAGCGGGACGGTCTCGGCGGCCGCCGGCGGCTCCGACTGGTCGAGGACGGTGAAGGTGACGGAATCGACCGCCGACCGGCGTCCCACTTCGCCGCCGGTGTGGACGTACGTCACGCGGGAGGCGACGATGTCTGCCTGCGAGAACTGGTCGACCCGGTCGCCGGCGCACCGGATCTCGCCGAACTGCGGCGACTTCATGACGAGGAAGTTGAGCAGCAGGATGTCGGTGTCGTTGTCGGTGGCTGCGAGGTTCTCCGGACCGACGAAAACGAGGCCGCCTTCGTCCACTTCGAGGCGGTTGTCGAGATCGGCGACCGGCTGCGGTCGGTGACTGATGACGCGGTCGACGTCAACGGTCATCGACGCCGTGACGTCATTGACTCCGTCGCTGACGCTCAACTCAAATGCGTCATCACCCGACCATTCGGAGCCGTTGTGCACGTATCTAGAAACGTATAAGTAGAATAAAAATTATTCTAAGCCGTCTATTTTATCTGCACTTGGCTGCTCAATGCATCAAAAGTTAAGGCAAGCAAAGGAATCATTCGTCCGATTGTAATGCAGATCTTTCTATTTATTTAAATGTATTTCTATTTATTTAAATTTTTAGAATTTCTATTTAAGCGTTTAATTAGACTACATCTTTGTACTGTGAGTCTTGCTTTTTAGAGAGCAATTTAATGTAATTTTCTAAAGTTTATCCGAGATCAATGGAAAAACTGCTTTAAATATAATAATAATAATAATAATAATAATAATAATAATAATAATAATAATAATAATAATAATAATAATAATAATAATAATAGTTTAAAACAAGCCACTAATACAGCTTCCTATAGTTTATTCAATTAATTTTCTTCAATAACTGATAATTAATTTGTATGAGAAGAGGAAAACCTCTTCGAATGAATCTCATTTGCTCACCGGAAGTCGAATTTGTTCAAATCGTCCAAAGCGTATTTCTCGTCGACGGCGACGGTGGCGCCATCTCTCGTCAGTTGTCCATGTCTCGGTTCGGTTTTTAGGGTAAAACGCAGGTCACGTGCGTGAGTATCAGAATCGTTGATCAGAATCGCGTCGGAAGTCAGTCGGACATTCCCGCCTTGTGCCACTCGCAACGCCTTCGTCTCCACTTCCGGTACTTGATCGTTGACACTGAGAACGACGATCTCCAGCAGCTGGTCGACGGTACTGCTTCCGTACCCGTCGGAAACGGCGAAGGTCATGAGCGCGGTACGGTCGGCAAATCCGACGTCGTCGACGGGGGGCACGTACATGACGCGACCGTCGTTCAAGTCCTGCTGAGTGAAGGAACGAAGGAATGACGACGACGCGGCGGCGGCGGCAGTGCGAGCGTCACTCTGCTTGACGGAGGAGTTCGCCAGTACCAGGCGTCCGGCGTCTGTCGTCACGGAACTGTCCTGGAAGTACGGTTGTGCGGTGATGGTGTACAGTACGTCGTAGCCCGGTGATTCCACGTCCTCGTACCAAAGGACATTGGGACCGAGGACACCGAGGTCGGTCTCGTTCACCACCAATCGTCTGGTGGCACCTTGAAGAAAAACGACAACAAGAAGAATTAGAACAAGAAGATCAAGAACAAGAAGATCAAGAACAAAAACAAGAAGATCAAGAACAAGAGTAAAATAGGAGAAGAAGAGATTCTGGAAGAATAACGCAAGAACAACAACAAGAACAATTAGATGATAATGATGAAGACGAAGAACAAGAACAAGAACGAAAACAAGAAGAAGTTTATTTCTTACCAACTCAAAATCTCAGAGCATCACGGAACGTTTTAAACATATAGGCATAGTGATATTATTAAAGATAATAGTGATCATTAAAAGTCATTAAATATAGAAATACAGTTGAACTTCGATATAACGGACTCGGTTATAACTTATACTCCGTTATAATGTACCGCAATGTGCAGTACGGTCCCGTATGATGAACTACCGTATTGGATATAGCATACCTCTGATATAACGTACTAAATTTTACAGAACCGCCAAGTACGTTATAACGAAGTTCTACTGTGCATTTGATTATAGCAAACAGACAATAATACATTTATTTATATTATTACAATACAATATTTATTATATTACATTTATCGTCAATAGTATTAGACGCAAATTAATTTTAAGTAAATGCGACACTTCTAATCAATACCTTCGACTATACTCGGCGGTAGATTAGTTCCCGGTTTTATCCGGACTTCGAGGCTGTATTTTCCGGATCGATTGGGAGGATCGTTGTCGTCCAGGAGACGGAATTCGACGGAATCGACTGTCGACGATCCGCCGAAATTCCGGTAGAAGATCTTTCCTGCGTTGACGTCCTCCTGCGTAAATCTTCCGATCCGGAAGCCCTTAACAAGACCGGATCGTCTCCTGACGATCTCTCCGGATGTCGGCGCCGTCTTCAACACGTACGTTATCCTGGCGTTCTTCGAATCCCGATCCGTTGCGTTGAGGGTCTTGGCGGAGACCGGGGCGTAGCCTCCGGACTGGACTTCGAGGATCTCGTGCGTCAGTAGATAGGGGGAGTTATCGTCGACGGGAATGACCGTGACCGGTATCCTCGCCCGGACGCCTTGTCTGCCGTCCGTCACCCGGACTATGATCCTGTCGTCGGACCCGTCGCTGTTGTCGTGGCGGTAAGTCACCAGTCGGTTTTCCATGTCGCCGACGGTAAAGTAGACCCCGTGACGACCGTTCACCTCCAGGGCCCCGTGCCGTAGTCCGCCCTTGACGTGCACTTCCACGCCGTGTACGTTGTCGGCGTCCACTATCCGGAGGTCGTCGACGCCGATCCGGCGCGATCCGCCCTCGAGGACGACGAGTCCACCGTTGAAGGCGATCCGGGGCCCGTTGGTCCTCGTCGGAACGACCAGGACTCGGAGCCGGACGGGACGGCTGGCGGCGAAGCGGTCGTCGCGGCCGACCAGTTCGACCTCGACCTCCTTCTCCTCGGCGAGGACCTTCGTCGGCGGATGATAGGCGATGTGGCGACCGGCCAGGGCGTCTGCCGTGAACGACCGGACGCGCCTCGAGTTCCGCCGGAGGTCGACGAAGAACCCGTCCTCCTCGGCGTCCATCGCGGTCGTCACTTCGAACGCCAGGCCCTCTGGGCCGCCGGGGCCATCGTCGTCATCGGCAGACAGGACTTCTGCGTCGAGGGCGAGGGCAACGAACTGCTGGACCCGGAGGACCGACGTCCGGTTGACGGCGATCGACGGCGGACGATTCTCTTCGGCTCCGGTGATCCTCACCTGCACGAAGATCCTCTCGCGAATCACGTGACGTTCCCTCTCCTCCTCCTTTTCCTTCTGTCCCTCCCCCTCCTCCTCCTCCTCCTCCACCTCGACCGCAAGGGGAATGTAGTCTACGTTCGGCGCCCGGCGTCCCGTGTGTCTGTACCGCAGTCCCTCCATCAGGAACTCCCTGCAGTCCACGGGTCCGTCCTTCATCGGGGTCACCCCGTCGGCCTCTACGACGACCCCGTTGCTTGGAAACGCGGCGGAAGCGCCCCGACCGGAAGAGACCGCCGTCACCGAGCACGCCGAACCCCGCCGGAAGTTCTGTCGGAATCGCAGGAAACTGGAGTCGATCGGCTGCGACAGGCCGTTCAGCTCTTCGACCGTCAGGTAGTCGACGTTCGACGCGAAGGTAACTATGGCGTCCAGGGACCGGTTGACGGTAATTGCTACGGTCATCGTGACCGTCTCCTCCTGCGAGGCGCCGTCGCCGTCGAAGTAGTAGACGGTCAGTTGGAAGCGGTCTTCGGTCAGAAGCGGACTTCCGCTGTGAGAATAGGAGACGACGTTTGGCTTAAAGCTGCAGTCGAACACCTACAATTAGGACCAAAGAAATTCTGAAATGCCAGCAGAAACACACACAGAGAGAGAGAGAGAGAGAGAGAGAGAGAGAGAGAGAGAGAGAGAGAGAGAGAGAGAGAGACAGACAGACAGACAGACAGACAGACAGACAGACAGACAGACAGACAGACAGACAGACAGAGAGAGAGAGAGAGAGAGAGAGAGAGAGAGAGAGAGAGAGAGAGAGAGAGAGAGAAGCGAAGGGGATATTTTGCAGCGTGTAACGTGTAATTAAGCGCTTGCTTTGGACCCGGTGACCTTTCACTGTCGTAAAAATATCAAAATACAAGATAACGATGGCGCTGCTAAGGCTTTTGTGACCTTTATGGGACTCGCTACCTCCTCTAACGAGCAAAAGGTCAATTCAATATATATATATATATATATATATATATATATATAATTATATATATATATATATAATCTCAGCATTCCCCACATATATATATATATATATATATATATATATATATATATATATATATATATATATTGCTGTGTGGGGAATGCTGAGAATAAGTTTAGGCGGTTCCTATTATGCCAGCCAATGACATCCCTATAGACTACAGCATACCACTTTCGCATCTTTCGTTTATAGTCGAGACTAATTTCCAATTTATTCCAATATCGCTAAGTTCCGATTCAGTTGTGGATTTTCAATTAGGCTAGCACGTGATGCATAATATAGCGCTTCCTTGCCTTAATTAGTGAACTTTCCCATGGCGGCGCTATTTTAGCAATGCATTTCATTTAACATCATTGATTGATCCAAGAATCGATCTATGCGCTAATGTTCAGACTTAAGTATAACTGAATTAATCTTGTTTATAATATGTGAAATTTTGTGGCAGATTCGATTCTTATTGCATTTTCCCAACGAATATTTTATTAGAAATTAGAATTTGTATTGCATAGACGGTACTTCGAGCATCTAATCTTGAACTTCTATAGCGCCACTTCATAATGTTCAGAAGCATCAGCCGATGGCGCAGCAAATCAAAATCAATCAAGGTCAAGGTCAAATCCAAGTATCCGGCCGGACAGTCCACGGTTGATAAAAATAAAAGGTCAAATAAAACTGTGAAGAATTAGGACAACGATTGATGTTAATTAATTTTTGCGGTTGAGAAATTTTAACGTCGACGAATTTTCCACCCTAAATAGAACGAATAGGCCCAATGGACTCTTACGAACAAGAGGCCTAAACTGCATCAAACGCCTAAAAGCGTTACCATGGCAGCGTTAGGCCAGGTGTCTTGATTTCTTGCGAGTCGGGATAACAAGCATCAGATTGGCTTACCTGTGGAGACACCTTTCCCACTCGCGCCCAGATCGGTTCCTCGTCCGATACCCTGACTCGACAAGGTGCGTCTCCAGGCGGCAAGACCACGAAGTCCTCCGGCTGCAGGAACGTAGACTCTCCAATCGCCACGGACATGGAACGATGGGCGGAAACCAGCCTTCCACCGGACGCCACTGGAAACACCAACGAAGCCAGCACAGCGAGGACTGCGGCGCCGTGGAAGCTGGTCGCTTTCCCCGGCGACAATCGCAGTCTACCCATGGCTGCTGCTGCTGCTGGTGACCTTTCCTCCGCACTAACCTACTCCCCAAAGGCGCCCCATTATCAACCTGTTACTCTCTCTGAAAGTTGGCGCTTTCGCTCGTTTAACCCCTTAACCGTGTATTTAATTGTAACTCAATGTAAAATGGACGGATATATCCGGGATCCCCAGTTAAGGGGTTAATGTATATATTTGTTTCCTTGTGTTCGTGAACAGGGGCAGAAAGGCAACGTCAATGGTTTTGCTTCGCTACTGCGACACTTTGCAGTGAAAACATTCCTCTGTTCTGGTGCGAAAAATCCGCGAGAAAGCGGGCCATCGCCGGCAAAAGAACGAAATAGACTGGCGCTATAGAAGCCATCCGACATAGACAATAGTATTAACGGCCCGAGGACTCGAACCGTTTGACGATGTCTTAGCCAGGCGCATTCCTTTAAATACTCAGGCGGCGCCGCTGCCATTATACATAGCATTGCGCTCTTCCAATCTCTTCCGTCATCACCGTCACGGCACACGGTACAGCGCCAGGCACGCGTGCACATTAGGTGGGGGGGGGTGAGGCGATGGGCGGGGTACCAGAGCGCCACTCCTGAGCCCCGGACGACGAGAGAGATGGCAACCAGTTGGGTAAGCGGAGTAATGTTTGAATTGCGTCTTTCTCAAAATATATCTGCACTTCGGTCGTCTGTAGATACAGCACCTATCCGGCGTGTAATTGAAAGTCAATACTCGTGTCCGCATATTATGCATTAGGCCTATAATTATATACGGCAAACTTTTAGACACGTAACGAAATGTATATATATATATATATATATATATATATATGCAAATTTTAATGCGAATAAAAGTCTATATCTTCGGGTTCTACGTACAGCATATGTTTAGTTTCTTTTTGGTTTTCAGCAAATAAGAAATCCTACTAAGCCTCTAAAAACCTATTATTATTATTATTATTATTATTATTATTATTATTATTATTATTATTATTATTATTATTATTATTATTATTATTATTATTATTATTATTATTATTATTATTATTATTATTATACTACTACTACTACTACTACTACTACCATTATCACAATCGTTATCATTACTATATTTGTATTATTCATTATTTTTAAATATAATATAATTTAATTTAATATGTTGCTGTACCGATAGCTTACGTTGGGCCAAATGAGAGTAGCCTAAATTACGAAATGCATTCATATATATATATATATATATATATATATATATATATATATATATATATATATATATAGGCCTAGGCAGCTAGGCCTAATCGTAGGCCTTCATTAAGACAGGTCATGCATTGCTTTAAAAGAGCCCACAAAGTCAGTGTAGGCTTATTTTATGAAATTGCTAAAAGTGTTCGCATTAGATGAGCTTGGCATTACTTTTAAAGGAAGAAATGCTCAAAGGCGGCATACAAAGACTGCCAATGCAAGAGTTTCCATTTACCTTTAAAATGCGCCTTCTGCTGGAAATTAAATCGATGCATTTCTACGCGTGAAGACTTCTAATTTGAAGTATAGATCCGACAGGTTAGGTGTTTTAACAGCAGACCCGTTGACTAAATCCATATGATTTGCAGGTGCGTGTGGTGACCATTTTCACCTTTAATTGTCCCTAGGAATAACCAAAATAAATGCTACATATGGTTACCTATAAGCACCATTCATCCTGACCTGTTTGTTCTGAAAAGGGGAGATTACGATTAAAACCCCGAGCGACCATCGACTGATGCCAAGTGCATTATTAAAACGGCGCTATAGAAGTTCACCAATAGTAGTAATAATAATAATAATAATAATTATTATTATTATTATTATTAATAATAATAATAATAATAATAATAATAATTATTATTATTATTATTATTATTATTATTATTATTATTTGTCCAGTCAATTTTGCCGGCAGACCTCTCACCAGACCTGACTTTAGTTCAGGACTCGAACCCGGGACCTCAGGTGCGGACCGTATATACCGGCAAATAAGGCTGACGTTATGTCGCTCGTAGCGTGATCAGGACGTGACCGGTTTATTAACCGGGAGAATTGTACTCCGGAATCGTTCGGACTCTGTCCATTGTCGCCGGGATCCGAAGACTCCTTCGCTCTCCCGGAACCCTTAGTCCCCGGATGAAATTGACTTCTTTGTGTCCATTGTCCATTGACGCCAACACCGGACCCTCAACACACACACACACATACACACACACACACGCTCACGTCCTAAATTCCAATCCCATGTCGTCGTCGTCGTTGTCGTCATCATCCCCCTATGGTGGTGGTTCGATTGGACCGTGTTGGCTCCCTTTGTCACTCCTGTCCATTCGTACGGATTGACCGAACGAATGACTTTTTCCTTTTAATCCTCACCCGGTTCGGTCTTCGAGCTTCTTCTGGAAAGTTCGTTAGCGTTGAATGAATGGCGACGACGTTTTCCAGAGAGACGCCCTATCACCTCCCCACCCCACCCAGTGGCGGCTCTAGGATTTGACAAGTGGGGGGGCCGTTGGGGGGGCAACTTCTAATCATGGGGGGCCAACCATTTGTTGTTTAATGTATGTAGCATTAAGTATAGGGTCCCAACTGGGGGAAGGGGGCCAGGCTCTCAATAGGGGCACGAGCCCCTGGCCCCCCGGTGGAGCCGCCACTGACCCCACCCCCACCCTCCAAAAACCAACCCCCAACCCACTTCCCGCTCCCCACTTCCCCAATCTCCAGAGTAAGAGTCGATGAAGTTTAGAAGTGTGAAGCGTCCACTTTAGAGTTCCGGTGAACCGTTGATTAGCGCGGTTCGCGCGCCTCCTTCGTCGTCGTCGTCGTCTGCGTCTTATCGTCTGCTGCAATTACCCGAAGTCCACTGCGCAGTCGATGATTTTAAGGGATGCAAAGTCTACGGCGGCAACAGTAAGCAGAGACAATGACGACACGATAGAGGTACATATAATAATAATAATAATAATAATAATAATAATAATAATAATAATAATAATAATAATAATAATAATAATAATAACTTGATTTTAAGTGGTTTAGTAGGATTTCTCCTGCATTGAAAACCACTGTCACTGTCACTCACACATCCTCTATTCCAACTTCCGTTTGTACATATATATATATATATATATATATATATATATATATATATATATATATATATATATATATATATGGCCTAGCGTAGGCGCATAAGAATAAGCAATCACTACAGTACGACTGGCGAAAGCGCTACACAAATTTGCGAGATAGCACCTGCTTACTTACTTGCCTACTTACTTTTAGGCCAGTTCCCAAGCGCTAGTCGCTTCGAAGCAGCCTAGCTATGCAGCGTCGCACTATGAAGGCAAGATTTCTCAGAGAGAGTGAGAATTGCGCTGTTACAGATGGTCAGACTTCTGCTTTCGTTATCTGGAGGGGCAACTTCTGATAAGCCACGTTCAGCCCTTCCACTCGTATTTCCAGTCTAAGCATGCATGGTTATTCCGGAAGTACACCACCCACTGCCGACATCTGCAGCCAGTGGCTACGGTTGCCGTGGAAACGAGAGGTTTTCTGGTCGGGCAGAGAGAGCGAGAGAGAGGGAGAGAGAGAGCTGCTTTAATCAGAGGCACAGGTGTATGGTTTTCGACCAAAATACCTTCGGGACTTCGAACAGAGAAGAGTTTTGGGAATTCGGAGAATTCGAAGCATCCACTCCGTACATTCTACTTCGCACAAAGCAAAGGGCATCCTCCTTCCCCTCTTTCTCCTTCTCCACTCCTTCTCATCCCCCTACTGCCCCTCTTTCTCCTCCTACTCCTCCCTGTTCTACGGTATGTTTAATTTCATTGTATTTCATTCAATTCTCTCGCATTTTTAGGAATTTAGATTCGAATCCGGGACATTTGGTTCGTTGCAGACAGCGGCAACACGGCTGACGCCCGGACGTGAATTCATTTAGCGCCACTATAAGACCACTTTGGGATCGGTTGCCGTCTGACTTCGTCTGACTTCGTCTGACTTTGAGTGATCGCCGAGCGTTTACAGTGGACGACCATCTGCATCTACTGAGTCTTCGTCTCGGAAACAAAATAGACCTTGCATCTGTTCTGTCTGTCTGCCTGTCTGTCTGCGTGTCTGTCTGTGTGTCTGTATGTCTGTGTGTCTGTCTGTCTTTCTCTTCAGTGTTTTTTTTGTTTTCCACTCACAGTTTGATGACCACCTATACTAAGTGTTAGTATTTGGTCGAAATGTCCGTGAAATGTTTCAATTTTTAAAAAAATCAATACATTATAATTGCGTTCATTCATTCATTCATTCTTTCATTCATTCATTCATTCATTCATTCATTCATTCTTTCATTCATTCAACCATTCGTTCCCTCTTGTTTTCATACGTCGATATTTACGAAATGCAACGTTAAATTCGAAAGATGCCTGCCATCTTATTGAGTACTGTACATCCAACCATGCATTTCCCACTCCCTTTCTTTCTGCTCCTTCTCCTCCCCTCCATTCCTTCCATTCGTCCATTCCTTCTCCCATCCACGCCCACGGCCTTTAGTCATCCCGCTTCCTGCTTCCTTTTGCCCTCGCCCTGTAGCCACCACCTCCTCCCCCTCTCCCCACTATATACAATATTTTGAGCACGTGGACTCCGCATTTTCCACTGTTTACATAACATTTGTGGATACATTAGAACAAGGGGCGATTGCTTGCTTGCTGGCAGACGTCTTTGCCGGGTTGTCAGAGAAGACACACACACACACACACACACATCCGACACTTTGGATTTTTGACTGACAACCGTTCGAAAATGCCTTATTAACGATTCCGTTTGTACCAATTGACCAGGAGCGTAGCGACGGGGGTACATAGGTATATATACGCCCCAAAAATCAGACTGCCTTAAAATTTTCAATGTGTTTTTTAAGATTTTGAAAGTTTTTAAAGATTTATACCCCCTGAATCAATCACATTATACCCCCTCCCCAAATCAAATACCTGGCTACGTCCCTGCAATTGACGCCTTGTTTTGCTGGCGAAATGATAGCATCAGAGTTTTATTCCGCAGAAAACTGAAAAGTTAACATAACTCAAAGAAGGACAACACGGTCTACTGTAGAGGCCGATCGACGGATGCGAATAGGGAACGAATGGGCAGAAATCCACTAAGCGCCTACGAATAAACAGTTACTGCGGTACTACTGCTCCAAAGCGCTGTATAAATTCACGAGATTTTACATACTTACTGCTAGTTTTTTAACCGTGGGGGAAAATACATGCGAGTTTGACCTCCCATTCCATTGTTGTTTTTTACCTCAGAGATTATTCTTAACAACAGAGTTTCAATTTAGGCCTAATGCCTGCATACAAAAATAACTAATCAACAAAAGTGAGAAGTAACAGGAACAATTAAATACACACAGAAGAAAAATAAGTAATAAAGTAAATAAGTAATAAAGTAAATAAATACATAAAGTAATCTGAAATAGGCCGATGGCAACTGGTTGTTGTCGCTCGAGAGAAGTTCGGGTGGAAAGAGGACTCCGGCTACTCCCTCCCCAAGGTTCCCAAAACCTCTCCACTTACTTCGGTGTGTAGTGGTCACTGGAGTGCAGAGCTCGCCGGGGTATTCGCAAGAATTGAAGAAGATTTTCAATTATTAGGTCAATTAAAGAGAAGACGTCAAAGACGCGCACTTATATTCGAAGCGCACTTATATGGCCGCAATTAAAATGTTGAAAACCGTTGCACTAGTGTAGGTGCCAAGCGTGACAAGTGCTATGCGCCTAACGAAGCCAACCAACTGCTTCTCGTCTTTCATTTCCACGAAGGGGTGCGGGGCGTGGGCGGGGGGGTTGACCTGGGTATCCCTATTTGGGTCTAGATAAGATTGCATGATGATCTCAGGTCTTATGACAAACCTTCGTCGTACTGACTGTCGATAGGCTGTCTTGGTCTTTGCTGAGTTCCAAATGGGCCTGTGTCATCCAAAATGCGTTCGAGTGTCTGTGCATGGCGACGCCCGTGTTGATGACGCAGATGCTCCCCTATTCTGGAATCTTGGCTACGCCATGGCGCTCAACGTGAACAACTGCGCTGGCGCTTTGGACCGGATTGACTTGCAAATGATATGTATCTTCACTGAAATACCAAATGCAATCGCCAATACAATGAATGGGAGGCTTAAACTTATTACATCACGACGAGTCAACGTTCACTGACAAATTCTATCAACAAATAACTAAAAACTTATGGCAAAACAGTCAACCTGGGCCAAAGTACACAATAAGCCATATATATATATATATATATATATATATATATATATATATATATATATATATATATATATATAATGTCTGTTACCTTCAAGCGGCGTACGTTTAGCACGGTTTAGTCGAGTCATTGCAGCGTCAGAGGGGAGGGCGTGCGACGACGTTGCTATTGGCAACAATTGTTCGCAGCCTGAGGTAGTTGCAACGTACATTTTAACGTACACAAAAAATACGTGTACAGCGTCACGAATGGTCACAGTCGCGTGATTTTAACGTACATAGGCCTAATTATTACGTGGCGCAGATCATTGCTATGTTGTTCAGCGTATGATTGGGTACAGTACATCATTGAAATGTTGTTCGGCATAAATTCAATGATTGGGTGCTATATATATATTTAAAATACTACTAGGGCCTACAACAAAAATATATACAGTAGAACCTCGTTATACAGTATTATTTAGCGGGCCAGTAAAATTTAGCACGTTATATCCGATGCTATCCAATACCACACAATACGATAACGCATCACACGGGACCGTAGGCTACATTGCGGCACTTTATAACAAGTATATGCTTATCACCGAGTCGGTTATAACGAAGTTCTCCTGTATATGGGATTAACGCGTGGGTCCGTCTATGCGCTGCTTCGGAGTCCAGCTCCAAGCTGACAAACACGTGGACGAGGTGCTCCAGAGGTTCCATTCTTTGCATTCCAGGTGGAAGACATCAAACACTGACCGGAAAACCTGCATGACATTACCATGGATTCCAAGTCATTTGGACTGAACGCACTTAACCAGTCGAATAAACAAAAGACGCTTTGATTTATTTATAGAAGACAGCGGTCACGCATATATATATATATTTATTTATTTATTTATTTATATATTTATATATATTATATATAATATATATGTGTGTGCGCGACCAAATGTTAGAATGAAGTTCATGCCACTGGCGTAGCAAAGGAGGAGCAAGGGGGCCCGGCACCCATTTTCAGATTGGGACCCGTCGAGAGATTCATCCAAAGCCGGTAAGTAGTTGGGGACGGGTGGGGGGCGCTAATATTATATCGAAGAAGACTCTCCAGGCTGCAAACTTTAAAGCGGCTGTGACGTCGACCTCTTTTTGCTCGTTAAGACATTTGGACCGAAAAAATGTGGGTGCGCCCTCTACTCTGGAATCCTGGCTACGCCACTGGTTCATGCTTACGCACAACATACAAGTTGATACAACACATGTCATCTGTTAGCATCCACAAAACTCAGTTATTTGGCAAATAGTCATAATTTTCTATAGGCCTATCGCCTCATTGGAAAAAGCGGCCCTGATAATTAACGGCGCCGGCTTTAGGGCCTTAGGCTATCAAGGTCGACGAACGCCCAAACTGTTTTGATCTTTTTACAGGTCACTGCCTTCTGCGTTTTCTAGAAAGTCTCCTAGTCTCCTACTAGGCGGCCTACTACTAACAACATTTTAATAATGTGATTTTAAGTGGTTTAGGAGGCTAAGTAAGCATGCGTGAAAACCACTGTACCACGCAGGGCCGTCACGTGACTTTTCTTAACGGCATTGTGGGCTTTTAATTCGTTTCATCACTCTTCTGAATGTTTTGCATATCTATAGCCTACTGTAGCACTAGCATTGTCCAATTTCAAACAGGGTATCAATTTTATAATATTTTTGTGGCCTCTAAAACCTGTAAAAAGAAACCAGCTGAAGCGCCATCTTATCTCTCGATTGATTTTTAGACATTTGACAGAGAATAGATTTCTGAAAGACTTTGTATAGTGTCGTTTCAAATGGCTCATTATTTTTCGTGGCATTTCGAAAGCTCTAGAAAAAAAATTGAGAAGGAATATATTGACAATTCTAGTACGGTTTGACACAGCAAAGATGGGGACACAAGAATATGTGGTTTTAATTCGTTTCATCACTCTTCTGAATTTTTGCATATCTATAAACTAATGTAGCACTATAGTCCTTGCATTGTCCAATTTCAAACAGGCCATGTTGGCCCACCCAATATTTAGCTTGTGGCGCCCTACATGATTGTGGCCCTATTATCCATATATTCAAAGTTTATATTGTTTTCATAGTCTGTTTACTTTTAAAGCTTATTATCAGACTAAACTCTGTCTTGTGACTCTTGTCCGTTAATGTTTACCCACTAATCTTTTCTACCGTATTAGCTATTTTTGGAATTAATCTAAAACATCGTATACGTATTTCTATTTTTCCGAATTGTACAACACTCGGCACGCTAAAAACTTCACAACACAGTGTTCTTAAAACTGGCACCTGAATGCTCTTTTGAAACAAGAGATATTGCTAATTTTTGAAACTCCATGATTACAACACAGTGTTCTTAAACCATTCTCTGTAGTCCAATTTACGCATTAGAGAATACCACAGGAAAAATTCTGAATGCCATGCACTTTTGATCTACAAGAGATATTGCCCTAATTTTTGAAACCCCATGATTACTATGTCTTCTTCACTTGCCTATCAAAAGTGCCAGCTATTCACACATCTGCCAATACCATTCTCTGTAGTTTAAAAATGTCCTTAAAATGTCCAATTTACGCATTAGAGAATACCACAGGAAAAATTCTGAATGCCATGCACTTTGATCTACAAGAGTTAGTGGCCTAATTTTTGAAAAAACTTGATTAGCATGTGCTCTTCACTTCTCTGTCAAAAGTTCTAGCCATTCACACGTCTGCCAATACCATTCTCTGTAGTTTAAAAATGTCCTTAAAATGTCCAATTTACGCATTAGAGAATACCACAGGAAAAATTCTGAATGCCATGCACTTTTGATCTACAAGAGTTAGTGGACTAATTTTTGAAAAAACTTGATTAGCATGTGCTCTTCACTTCTCTGTCAAAAGTTCTAGCCATTCACACGTCTGCCAATACCATTCTCTGTAGTTTAAAAATGTCCTTAAAATGTCCAATTTACGCATTAGAGAATACCACAGGAAAAATTCTGAATGCCATGCACTTTTGATCTACAAGAGTTAGTGGACTAATTTTTGAAAAACTTGATTAGCATGTGCTCTTCATTCTCTGTCAAAAGTTCTAGCCATTCAACGTCTGCCAATACCATTCTCTGTAGTTTAAAAATGTCCTTAAAATGTCCAATTTACGCATTAGAGAATACCACAGGAAAAAAATTCTGAATGCCATGCACTTTTGATCTACAAGAGTTAGTGGACTAATTTTTGAAAAAACTTGATTAGCATGTGCTCTTCACTTCTCTGGCAAAAGTTCTAGCCATTCACACGTCTGCCAATACCATTCTCTGTAGTTTAAAAATGTCCTTAAAATGTCCAATTTACGCATTAGAGAATACCACAGGAAAAATTCTGAATGCCATGCACTTTTGATCTACAAGAGTTAGTGGACTAATTTTTGAAAAAACTTGATTAGCATGTGCTCTTCACTTCTCTGGCAAAAGTTCTAGCCATTCACACGTCTGCCAATACCATTCTCTGTAGTTTAAAAATGTCCTTAAAATGTCCAATTTACGCATTAGAGAATACCACAGGAAAAATTCTGAATGCCATGCACTTTGATCTACAAGAGTTAGTGGACTAATTTTTGAAAAAACTTGATTAGCATGTGCTCTTCACTTCTCTGTCAAAAGTTCTAGCCATTCACACGTCTGCCAATACCATTCTCTGTAGTTTAAAAATGTCCTTAAAAATGTCCAATTAATTTACGCATTAGAGAAAATCACTGAATGCCAAGCACTTTTGATATATAACTACAGAGACTACTGGTATTGGCAGACGTGTGAATGGCTACCACTTTTGATTTCCCTACCCTCTCCCAAGGGGTTCCCCTATCCCTAGCCCTAGGAGTACCACTACCCCTAGTGGTACCCTACGCCTAGCCATACCCCTAGGGGTACCCATACTCCTACCCCTTGGTGTACCCCTAGTCCCCTACCCTTAACTTTATTCGAATGCCTCTGGACAGAATGTTACTAAATTATAAGAAGTGTCAATGTTCAAAATTTCATGCTTTTATCCACAAAATGAACAATCATACGTCTTAACAACTGGACTATATATAAATAATATATAATAATAATATTATTACATTTCATATGTTCTATATGCCACAAGCAATGTAGGCTACAGTAGGCTACTGCTAGGATAGATCTGTTTAGTCATTTGCAGTTCCACAGAGGGTCACTCGATCTGTCATCATCGAACTCGACGGACTGCTTTAGTTTACTTCTAAAATTAAGCCACATCTCAAACAGCCGGGCTATAATGTTTAATAGAAGCTTGGGCTGTATTAGAAGTTTTACGGTAATTTCCACGGTAGCCATGGTAACCATTGTCTCAAGCTTTATCAATGTTGGCACTTGGCAATTGTCTTAAACACAGATAGACTACTTCCATTGAATATTAGTTTCTATGGAATCGATAGACTAGAAGCAGAAGTTTTTTAGATTATTTTGGTTACTGTAAAAAAAGATATAGTATTCTCGGTGAATCTCCCTGCTCTAGGCCGGCGATCTACGGGATTTCCGTCGGCATGGCGTTTTCGTCGTTCCACTTGAGTGGAATTATTCGTCGTTGCGGTTGAACTGAGGAGTAGATATGTTGGCGAAAAGGGGCATCCTGAGGTTCTGGATCCGGTGGTCGACCTGGATCCTGGTCGCCTTCCTCGCCTTCTACATCTACGTCGTCGCCCTCTACTTCGTCTACTCGAACCACGGTCGGCTGGAGAGCATCGCTCGTCAGGACCGCCACCCTCTGCACGACCACGGCCCCAGTGGGGGCTTCGAGACGCCGAAGGACCTCGAGGAGTTCAGACAGCGGCGCTTCGAGAAGGCCAGAAGCCGACCGGCGGACGTCGCCGGGCCCGGGGAGGGAGGGGAGCCCGTGGTCTTGACCCCCGAGGAACAGGCCGAGGCCGACCGATTGTTTCCCAAGGAGACGTTCAACGTTGTGGCCAGCAACAAGATGGCAATGGACAGAAGGATCAGAGACCTTCGTCCAGCGGCGTGAGTACTCCACCGGACTGATATTCCGGATCCCGGCTCGATTCTCATGCGGTTAGGCCTCTTTGGTGGCGCTATAGAAGTTGATGATAAGATCGGATAGTCTTCGCTCAGCAACTG
This sequence comes from Metaphire vulgaris, assembly GCA_018105865.1. Lineage (NCBI taxonomy): Eukaryota > Metazoa > Annelida > Clitellata > Crassiclitellata > Megascolecidae > Metaphire > Metaphire vulgaris. The sequence goes on along the minus strand of CM030843.1, from coordinate 939,807 downwards.
AGGCCTGCTCCTAAATACATACATATATATAATTGACATAATTGACATTAATTGTAATGCGCTTGCTAACATTGATTGATTAGGCGCAATATAAATAGCTAATTACATTACATTACAGAGAAAATTAAGTGTACGAACTCAGTGATGTCTGTGTTATATTTTATTCCTTCTGCTTTGGAGTCTTTGATTCGCGGACAGCGATTTTCTTAGGGAACTTTACTGTTTAACGCGCGATATTTGTTTTACTTTTCAGCTGCAGATCGGTTTCGTTTGCCGAGAATCTGCCGAGCGCCAGCGTCATCCTCGTCTTCTGCAACGAAGCGCCATCCGCCATCTACAGAACGATACACAGCATCGTCAATCGTACTCCTCCGAGATTGCTTCACGAAGTGGTTCTTTTGGACGACGCCAGCGACAGACGTTAGTCGCATTCTGTGTAGGCCTGCAGTTAGGAGGCCTTGGTCGATTTTTAGAAAGGTGGTTCAGACTTCAGACTACTCTCATCCCGTTATTTTAAGCCTACAGTGAGGGATCGGAAAATAAAAGTCTTCTACGTTCACTGTAAATAAGCCTAGAACAGTGAAGGGCAGGGCAAACTCCAACCGCCCCCCCTCTCACCCAACAAATGGAACACTGCAGTCAAGCCTTTTCAGAGGAATTATAACATGAAGTATGATTGTTGGTGATTGATTGATTGATTGGTTGATTAATATGTTGATTAAACAATTTCATTGTTCTTGTTTCATTTGCACATTAGTTAATTCCGAATTGTTGCCTGGCTATTTTGATGGTGATTTCTTTATAAGGTGTCTTGCTTTTTTATTTCTAGCGGATCTTGGAGAAGATTTCGAGAAGTACATAGCGACCACATGGCCAGATGGAATAGCGAAGCTAGTTCGGTCAAAGGAGCGACTTGGTCTGATCCGGGCCCGAATGGCCGGTGCTGACGCCGCCTCTGGTGAAGTCCTTGTTTTTCTCGATGCCCATTGTGAAGTGAATGACCAATGGTCAGTCAGCTAGTACTGTAGCTCTTCTTCACTATTATAATTAGCTTATGCTGTTTGTACAATGGCATATGAATGACAGACCAGCAATTTTATTTTTAATTTTAAAAGCCTTTTTGCGAAATTTACTTCCACTTTTATAAAGAAAGGAAGCCAGGAACAACAAGAAGGCAACATAGCACTTCATTATCGATAATTTTTATTAGTTAATTGCAGTAAAATACTGTTAGCACAGACTTTTTTGAGACCTGAAGGAAGCCCTTGTTAATCGAGTCCAAATGCAGGTCCAAACTAACAGGCATTTACTGTCTTTTAACCAAGAATTCTAACGTAAATGTTAAGTTTTCATCACTTCACTCGACATTGTTTGCATGACCCATTCTTTTCTTTCAATAGTCTCTTGTGATCCAGAATATTGATGAATTATTATTTTAGGCTGGAGTACATCGTGGACCGGATTTCGAAGAACCGCAAGACGGTCGTATGTCCGATGATCGATGCGATCGATGACAAGACTCTCGAGTTCAGCAAAGGTGGTGGATTATCCGTTGGGGGATTCACGTGGAGTCTGCACTTCACTTGGCGGTCGGTGCCCGAGAGGGAGATGAAGCAACGACTGAGTGACGCTGATCCTGTCAGGTCAGTGGCGCCCACAGAAATTTTTAAGGGGGGGAGCGAATCGCAATGGTCATGGCTAATATAGTTTTCAGGATATTCAATTCAACAGTTCTTAGTTGAAGTTAAGTTTCTCAGTTTCATATTGTGTACCAGTTGTGTTTTAGTGTGAAATATTGGATAGTTGAAGAGTAATTATTGTTTCAGATTTTCACCAGATGTGTATATTTCATCTGTGTAATTTTTTCAAATTTTTTCTTCAGTTCTTGCAGAAAATCAATATATACACTGTGGGAAATGTTACTCAGAGTATAGTCGAACCCATTTAAATGCATATCTAATGTATTAGCTATTTCCAAAGTGTTTTCAATGGAATTCGACTTTAGATGTTGCTGCTTTCTCCTTCACAGATTTGACTTTCTTGTCTTGAATTAGTTTCTGCAACAGTGTGCATTGTATTTGATGGATGGCTTTTCCATTTGAAAGTCTATAGGCTATATATATATATACTCTGACTTGGCATTAGGCTCAGTTCTATGTGCCTAAAGGTAAGGAAAATTTACCTCCAGTGGTTTTTTAAAATGATCACAATTTGTTTGAGCTGTTTTTTTTGTTTTATCTTGCTCATAAAAACGCTTCCTGTCTCTACTTCTAGGTCGCCGACGATGCCTGGCGGTCTCTTTGCCGCCGAAAGAAAGTTCTTCTACGAGGTTGGCGCCTACGATCGTGGAATGGGCGTCTGGGGAGGAGAGAACCTCGAAATCTCGTTCAGGGTAGGGAAATATGTTTTACCCTGGACCCAGCTGTTCCACTTGTTGCATATAATTATGACCATTCTAGTTTTCCATGTTCGGTTCGGTTGACCTGTTCTGTTTCTGTACCATTTACAGGTGTGGATGTGTGGAGGAACACTGGAGTTTTCTCCGTGCAGCCGGGTTGGGCACATTTTCCGTGCCGCTCATCCGTATTCTTTTCCTCGTAAGTTGCAATTACATGCCATGGTTACATGCCAGCATCATCGTAGCCATAGAGAAATTCCAGGCTTAGCAGTAACTCTGTAATTGGATAGTCTGTTTGACTGTACTGCCAATGTTATTGTCTCAGTCACTGATACAGTTTGACCATTATGTCAGAATATATTAAGGTGTCAATTTCCAAATTATTAAAATTTTTAAATTCTGAGTCTTTGATAAAGGGGTAGGTATCTATCTCTGTGGCCAGTTACCCTTTTAAAGATCTCTCTCATAACTCACATTTCAAGAACTTTGATCCAGCATTTTCCAGAACAAATTAAGGTTAAAGGTCAAATATGTGCATACCCTTGACCATTTGTATGCTAACCTTCTGTTATGTTTTACATAGAAATTTTGAACTTTTTTATGTTGCTGGCCATTCTGTAGCATTTTTAAAAGACATATTTTTTGTTCCTTTTTGGGATAATGTGTTTCTCTGTTTGCCCGTGTTGCTGTAGAGGAAGATTCGCATGGTGTAAACTCAAAGCGTATGGCTGAGGTCTGGATGGATGGATACAAAAGACTCTACTATATTCATCGCCAAGATCTTGTGGCAAGTCGTTAATAATTATTATTGATCATTGTTGAAAATGTTGAATAGTTTCATTTTCTACTCTAGGTCTTGAAGTCTTTCCTCTGCTAATCATGTTTGTTAAGTGTTATTTGAGCCTGTCTTTGTGATCTGAGATTGGAATGCCTTTTGAAATGAAAGAACAGTCAGAGCATACTTCGAATCATTGCTTAGACTAACGTAGGCATATGTGTATTGCTTGAACGAGGTTCTAATATTTCTGACGCTTTGATCGGGTACTTTCAATTTTTGGCTTTTGTGTTTAAAAGATTTTTTCTTTATTTTCCAGTCCAAAGATGTTGGTGACTATTCTGAGAGGGTGGCTTTAAGAGAGCGCCTGCAGTGCAAAGATTTTAAATGGTTTCTCGACAACATTTATCCAGAAAAGTTTATTCCTGACGAAAATGTCCATGCCTATGGAATGGTACGATCATTTGTAGCTCATAAACATAACACAATGGAAAGTGTAAATGTTTGATTACTATAAGTAATTATTTCATATTCTTTGCAAGTTACTGTGCTTTTTTCACATTTTATACAGCAATCACCTTAGACCTAAGTCTGGAGCAGAGACAGGGACCATGCAGAAGAAATTGGAAACCACAGAAACGTGGTTTCTGCAAAGGGTGCTGAAGATTGCACGGACAGAATTAGAGCACAAATTCTTCTTCAGTTGCACTGAGAATTTTGATTTCTTCGGTGTGCAGTTTCTTTTGTCCCTATTAGGTCGAATTAGGTATCCTTGTATCCGCTATTGATGCTCTTTGTTTTTTAGATTCGAAATCCTGGCTCGAATCATTGTTTTGACACCATGGGTCATAATGAAAACGACCCATTTAACATCAGCATTTATCCGTGTCAAAATGGAAAGAGTGCTTCTGAGGTGATTCAGTTTTAATCGTATGAATTAATTACTGTCATCATTAATTATGCATATGATGGCTGATACTGTGGCTTTGACCGATGGCAGTTTGTGTTGGTGACTGTAGCGGCTTCACTGCCTTTTAAAAATAATGAGGTTCGATTGCTGCTTTGTGTGAACTAAAATTGTATTTATGCTGTCCTTTTTATTTTTTCATCTGTTACCTTGTAAACCTGTAATGTCATTGATTGATTACCCTAAATTATGTATATTAATTGCTCATTGATTAATTGAATAAGTAAGTTAATTATCAGAAATAGAATTTTTTTGGCTGGTGCTTTGTATTCACTGTTTTGTTTTCTGACAGTTTGGTAAAGATGTGGCTTATCATATATTCAGTTTTATTTTGATTGGCAATGATACAATAAGCAGTTGATTGACTAATTGATTGATTGATTGATTGGTTGGTTGACTGATTGAGTTTCATTTGGAGCAAATTTGTCTGTGTGTTCCACAGGTATTTTCTTGGAGCAAATTAAACGAAATTCGCCGCGAAGAGGTCTGCCTTGATTCCGAGGGACATGAAAATGTACCAGTGAAGATGATGAATTGTCATGGTCAGCAAGGAAACCAGAAATGGTTTCACAATCGGGTAAAATATTTGTGGAATTCTTCTTGATTGGTTGATTGACTTCTTGTTCTGTACTTATATTTCAACAGATTTTCATCTTTTAAAACTGTC
>CM030843.1:765000-907500 GCA_018105865.1 Metaphire vulgaris | reverse complement strand
ATAATTGGTTAATAGAGCTATACAACAACGGCTGATGCTATGGGCATCACTATATAATGGCGCTATAGATTTCATTGACTCATTGGTTCATATAATTATTATTATATATGGTTGTATCTTGCACTGAGCAATTTCTCTTTGCGTTGGTTTTTGTTAAGATACATTTCGAGATTTTAGACGGTCTCACAGCTTCCGCATTTATTGCTTTGATTTTCAAAATCATTTATCTTTCAGACGACAGGAGAAATACATCACGTAGGCCACAATTGTTTGGATACTTTGGATGGTAAAGCTGGAGGCGAACTCTTCATCAGGCCGTGCTCTGGGGCCAGTTCACAGAAGTGGGAGTTTGAAAACTACCTTTAGTAGGAGACCTGTTGACCTTTTGTATTACACTCACTCGGGTTCTTCTTCGATTTAAAGCATCTGAGTTGTTAATGTTTGAGTTTGTCATTCCATTTTTGTTGACTTGATTACTGAACCTGAAGTTTTGAATGAGGATCTTTTAGAGGAATGCTAATGACACACACTATGAGTTTTCGTACAGATGTTGTCTTTTAAAGATATTTCTGTTTATATTTTTTAAGAATTTAGGACATACTCTACGAGTTGTTTTCATAAAGATTGGCAAAAATTGGCTTTTAAGAATATTTCAATGTATATGTTTTTTCTAGGACAAATTCTAGCTTGTTAATAGTGAAATGTTTGTTTGAAAATGAAAACAGCAGCGCACAGTGGCCATATGTATAACCAGAAGTTTTCTTGACTAATTCTAGCACGATCCCAGACTTGAAACATTTGCTCATCTGCCAGAAACTCTCAGAATTGTGTACACAGTTGGTCTTCCACAAAAAGTTGTCCATTCCGTTTTGGAACTGCAGCCATAGGGCACCTTATGAGCTGTGCATCCTAAGTTTTGTATTGTTTTATTTCAATTTTGAATACATTCATTTATGTAACAATGGAGCTTCCTATATACATATATATATATATATATATATATATATATATATATATATATATACATATATATATATATATATATATATATATATATATATATATATATATATATATATATATATATATAGGCCCTTACACTCTCACTGCTTACTAAATGCTACCATGCTAAAGTATGTTTATTTTTATCAAGAGTGAATGTAAAATCAGCCATAAACTTGAAAGAATCTTTGTTGAAATAATTGCGAATGAACAAGCATGACTGATTTTCTGATGGAATTTCTAGGTTCACGTTAGTTTTCAGCTGTTTCCACTGCATCAGTTTTGTATGTGAAACTTAATTAAGACTTCATTATATAATATGTATTCATAAATGGATCACAAAATGTGCATGCATGTTCATTGAACATGTATTGATTCAGTTAAAGCATTATTTTCCCACTTATTTGATGCAGACTTCAAATAGTTCTGTTACATATCATAATGCTGTCATCGGTGCCTTTAACAAAATGCTACACGTTTGAACACAATTTTTAAAGGGTGTTTTATATCCGTGTTTTTTTTATTTTTCCGTGGCAAAGTTTTATTCTTACTGATATTATTGTGTACTATTGTAACAATCTCATTTCTGTGGTATGGCATAGTCTTCAAGAATTTTTATTTTATTTTCAAATTCAGGCATAGTAACCTTTGTTGTTTACTTGTGCTTAACTCTGTCAACCAATTCTTAGTTCAAGTAAAGAGTTTTTAAAAATTGGGTAGCAAGCACTGAATTATTCTTTTGACTGTTAGTTGATATTGCAAAATGTTTTAAAGGTATTTTAGAGATTTTTACTATTGTGATTCTGTAATATTGTTAGAATAGCTGAAATGACATACTGTATTTGTATGCAGCATATTGTTTATGCAGATAATGACAGAACAGATGGCGCTGTTCTATTTTACTAATACTGTACATAAATTGTCATTAAAGTTTTTTGCAAAACTATGCTTTAATTCCTTCGTAAAATAAAATAACTATTTCTAATACTGTCCTAGCGGTTTGTCTTTGCATCCATTTTAGATAAAGCAAGACTTTGCTATACACAAACACAGGCATATACATTCTGTCAGATTGTATAACATTCAAGTGCAAGGATGGTCAAACTACGACCCGCGGGCCACCTGCGGCCCGCCATGTTATTCACAGGTCGTGCTGTGATTTGACCCATCTCACAAAATAAGTTAAGAGTATTATATTCTTACTATTAAATATATTTGATGGAGGAAAATTGAAAACAATAATTTCTTGTATCGTTTTTGAGAACCAATTACTGACTCCAGATTCCTTGTAGACATCGACGGGGCTTCAATCGGTGCAAATATGAAATCTCTACGACACCACAAATTTTCGCTCAAATTTCGAAAAAAAACCCTGGACTATAGTCCATGGTATTTTTTCGGGCGACCCAAAAATTCATGTCAATATTTCACCCAAATTTCTATTTAGAACCTTCAAACACCTTGCAGTGATGTCAGTGGAGTAGAAAAATCCGTCACTTTCCACCCTATTAATGTGTCTATATTGCAAAATATAATAATGGTGGCTATACATTTTATAGATTTTCAAACCTTTAAAGCAGTCAGATATCTGATAGATATCCAAAATGCAGGTCCAGATCAATGTTCCCTCTAAGCTGCGCGCCTGCGCACATGACAAGAAAACGCCGCGAAGCAATTTCCAGCTGCCGCACAGATTCTGAGTTTCAAAAAACACTGATTTTGTTGTGTTTTGTCTTGGGTGACATCTGTGAAACAATTCCGGTGCTCAGGCATGAAAGTATGCCGCTCAGGCACTATACTTTTCCGCGCACACTCAACAAAATTTAGAGGGAACATTGATTACTGTAACATGCATATGGAAGTCAGCTGCATTGCCATATATCAGACGCATAACATTCAAGTTACACTGTAGCTTCTTCTACAGAATTTTATGGTTCCATTTGTGCTGAGATGTTTTCCAACTTAAAACAGTTTCCTACAACAATGTTCTCTCAGTACAGTATTTGACTCCATATACCAGGATTCCAGAATGGGGGGGGGTACTTCCACATTTTTCGGCCCAAAAGTCTTGACAAGCAAAAACAGTTGTCATCTCAAACACCCTAAAGTTTGCTGTCTGGTGTCTTTCCTCCATTTAATGCTACCCATACCCCCAACTACGCCACCCAAACTATGCATGGTACACATTTGAAACATACATATCCAAGGAATTTGGGATTCTGTACCTAATCCAGACCCTTGCAAATGCTCTTGTCACAAACCGACCAGGCAATTGTAAATCTTCGTACATCCGTACAACCAATTGCAACGTACAAAAATATCCGAGGATCCAGAAGTACGTCACTAAATTTCCTAAAAGCATCGTCGTACCAACCCTGTTCTTAATTCAGTACACAGTTCACACAAACAACAAACACATACAAATTAAAATGCAAGCGGTTTCATTGAAATAACAAGCTTCAAGTACAATTAACAAGACCTGTGCCTAATTTTTCACCAAAGACTAAAGAAAGAACGCGCGTATGCAGTCGGGACTGCTCTTCTCCAGCAGCCGAAAGTAAAAGGTCGCACGGTACAGAATGTCGGCGTCGTCAAAGTTGGAGCACTTTTCGAGGACCTTGCCGAGCATTTCCTGGCACTCGGCCGGTCTCTTGGCGAAGAGCTTCACGGCGGACGTGAGGAGGCTTTCGCACAACAACGGGTCGCTGTGAGCGTTGAGCTCGTCGGCGTAACCTTCGAGCAGGTACGGACTGCTGTCGAGCGCCTCTCCGTACTCGCCGAGCAACCACAGCAGCGCCGGCTTTGCCTCGTCCGAGTCGATCGCGTCGGCGCACTTCTCCAGGCGAAGGAGAACGTCCGGCAGGTCGGAAACGACCTTCAGGTCGAGACTTTGGAGGGCGTTCAGGACGTCGGCAACTATACCGATCCCTTGCACGTCCAGCAGATTTACTAGCATGTCGACGACCTGCGATGGCGTGCGGAATTTTGAGGAAATGCTGCGCATCGCGTTCACGGCACACTTTGCAATGTTCAGAACCGTGTCGAGACAGTACATCCCGAGTTCCTCGACGACTTCGGAAAAGTTAGCATCGGTGGTGAGGGAAGAGAGAAGAAGGATTTTCTTGACCTTCAGGTACAGCGGTTCGTTATATCGACAGTAGAATAGCCGATGGTGCGTCTGAAACAATTCGAGGAACTCCGGTAACAGAGTTTCTATAAACTCCAACAGAACCAATGTCATTTCCGGATTGTCGGCGGTCAGTAGATGCAGAAACTGGTCTTTGGCGCGTATTGTCGCCAATTTCTTCACGTCAAAATTTCCCTCAACCAATTTGTGAAAGTACTTGAGCGTCTGGACAAGTAGTAACACACTCCCCGACTTCAGATACGGATCTATGACGTTCATTATATCTAGAGTTTCTTGGTTATTGCTTGGTACATATTTGGTGAGAAAGGTCATCAAAAGTGAAAGCTGATAATCTGTAAACATCTAGAAAATAGAAAACAGACATTAGAACATTAATTTAAGAGAAAAGCAAACTCAGTTCCACAATGGATACACCATTACAAAACATAATACAACATTAAAACGTTAGGTAGTGAAATTTTCATTAGATATATAATTAATTTGATAACAGAAACTAATTTTGCAAAGAAACAGTTGTAATAAAATAAAGCACAGGTCTAATGAACAAGAAAACCACAAATCATAAGAATTAAATTGGCTTCCACACAGGATGGTCATGGCTGTTCCAACCAATCGACTGAACAATTACAACCAGTAACGGTACTTGCCTGAAGCTTGTTCAGAAGGTATACTGCAATATTATGGTTGATGACAACACCTCCTTCCGTACCAAGGATCTCATCCAGGGCGAGGAGAGAATTAACCACGACGACAGAATCAGAATCTCGTATCGCGTTGTAGAGTTTGTCAACTATGCCGTTTTCCAGCAGAAGCTCGGAATTCACGCCGTACAGAGAAACACAAGAAAGTACAGCGGCCCTTCGTACATAGACGCTGGAATCTTCCAGACCTTTACGTACCAATGGAAGACTATGATCGAGCACAAAGCTATGTGGGATGGAAGTCAAGGTTTTAAGCGAAAAGCCCCGTATCAAGGGATTTGGATCGGAGCAGTCTTTTACCAGTGTGTTTATTGCAAGTAAGATAAATTCTTGGTTTTGTCCATTGTCGCGGATAAACCAACACACGAGTTTCTTTGTGAGAAGATCTGAACTGGAAAGGTGTTTGATGACCGCTGGAAAAAGTTGTTCCAAATTCTTTCCTCCATTCGATGTAACTAAAATCTTTGAAATACACAAAAATTCGCACAAATCACTACATTATAACAAATGCACAAATCACTCGAACCAAAATTCCAGCAATAATCGTCGATTGTCAATTTTGAAATGTATACAAAAAAACAGAATGTATGCTAATTAAAAATAAACTTAGCAATTAACTGCATTATCTGGCAAAGCATCAATAAAACCGAGTTCTACATATATAATAAGGTCTTTTATAATATATGTATGCGTAATAGGGCGCTATATAATTGCCGAGATGCTTTTCACCAACCCGTCTGAGCGTTTTACGTGTCGTCAAAATGTCTTTATCCACTTCGAGCTTAGTAATCACTTGAAGCAGTTCGTCGGCGTCGTAACTGTAACCAAGCATTTCAAAATATATTTTCTAAATTCTCAAAAGAAAATTCTCAATAAAACCGAAATGAGATTAAAACCCAGTAGTCGAATCAGCTGATGTTACCGCTGCACATTTGACAAACATTATAGACGTATAAGATGGATGATTTAGTTTTCCATGTAAAATCGGAATTCGGGGAAATGATTAAATTATATAGCACACGTTCCTGTACTACTGCCTGCTTGTAGCTGGACCATGTTCGCAGATGCGAATAGAGAGAGATGGCTGTAATATTGGACTTACTCTGTAGTTTCAACTTTCAAGATGGCATCCGAATTTCCGTAACTAAATATACGGGTCCGTCTAATAGGCGGATGAGGGCGGGGCGGATGAGCGGGCGGATGAACGCGGCGGATGAGAACCGTGGCGGATGAGAAGCCTGGCGGATGAGAAGCCTATATAGGGAGGGGCGACGGCGGGGGGCGCTATATGTCATATACAGCAATGAGGGCGATCTGTTTGATTCGGCGGATGAAAACCGTGGCGAATGAGAACCGTGGCGGATGAAAAGCCTATATGGGGAGGGGCGACGGCGGGGGCGCTATATGTCATATACAGCAATGAGGGCGATCTGTTTGATTCGGCGGATGAGAATCGTGGCGGATGAGAATCGTGGCGGATGAGAATCGTCGCGGATGAGAACCGTGGCGGATGAAAAGCCTATATGGGGAGGGGCGACGGCGGGGGCGCTATATGTCATATTCAGCTATTCGGTCCTATTAGGTACGTTACGGTCCTAATCGGTACGTTTCGGTCCTATTAGGTACGTTTCGGTCCTAATCGGTGAGTTTAGATACGTTTCGGTCCTAATCGGTGCGTTTCGGTCCCATTCGGTCCTATTAGGTACGTTTCGGTCCTAATCGGTACGTTTCGTTCCTAATCGGTACGTTTCGGCCCTATTCGGTACGTTTCGGTCCTATTCGGTCCTATTAGGAGGGGACGGACGGAGGAAGGAAGGAGGGGGAAGACGGAGGACGAAGGGACGAAGGGACGAAGGACGGAGGGGAGGACGGAGGGACGGAGGGACGGAGGGAGGACGGAGGTGCGTTTCGGTCCTACTCGGTCCTACTCGGTCCTATTAGATACGTTTCGGTCCTAATCGGTACGTTTCGGTCCTACTCTGTACGTTTCGGTCCTATTCGGTCCTATTAGGTACGTTTCGGTCCTAATCAGTACGTTGCGATCCTATTCGGTACGTTTCGGTCCTATTCGGTCCTATTAGGTACGTTTCGGTCCTAATCGGTACGTTTAGGTCTTATTCGGTACGGTTCGGTCCTATTCGGTCCTATTAGGTACGTTTCGGTCCTAATCGGTGCGTTTCGGTCCTATTCGGTCCTATTAGGTACGTTTCGGTCCTAATCGGTGCGTTTCGGTCCTAATCGGTGCGTTTCGGTCCTATTAGGTACCTTTCGGTCCTAATCGGTACGTTTCGGCCCTATTCGGTACGTTTCGGTCCTATTCGGTCCTATTAGGTACGTTTCGGTCCTAATCGGTGCGTTTTGGTCCTATTAGGACCGAATAGGACCGAAACGTACCGATTAGGACCGAAACGTACTGATTAGGACCGAAACGTACCTAATAGGACCGAATAGGACCGAAACGTACCGATTAGGACCGAAACGTACCTAATAGGACCGAATATGACCGAAACGCACCGATTAGGCCCGAAACGTACCGATTAGGACCGAAACGCACCTAATAGGACCGAATAAGACCGAAACGTACCGAATAGGACCGAAACGTACCGATTAGGACCGAAACGTTAATAGGGACCGAATAGGACCGAAACGTACCGATTAGGACCGAAACGTACCTAATAGGACCGAATGGGACCGAAACGTACCGAATAGGACCGAAACGCACCGATTAGGACCGAAACGTACCTAATAGGACCGAATAGGACCGAAACGTATCGAATAGGGCCGAAACGCACCGATTAGGACCGAAACGTACCTTATAGGACCGAATAGGACCGAAACGTACCGAATAGGACCGAAACGTTTTAGGACCGAAACGTACCTAATAGGACCGAATAGGACCGAAACGTACCGAATAGCACCGAAACGTACCGATTAGGACCGAAACGAACCTAATAGGACCGATTAGGACCGAAACGTACCGAATAGGACCGAAACGCACCGATTAGGACCGAAACGTACCTAATAGGACCGAATAGGACCGAAACCTATCGAATAGGGCCGAAACGTACCGATTAGGACCGAAACGTACCTAATAGGACCGAATAGGACCGAAACGCACCGATTAGACCCGAAACGTACCGATTAGGACCGAAACGTACCGATTAGGACCGAAACGTACCTAATAGGACCGAATAGGACCGAAACGCGCCGAATAGGCCCGAAACGCACCGATTAGGACCGAAATGTACCTTATAGGACCGAATAGGACCGAAACGTACCCAATAGGACCGAAACGTACCGAATAGGACCGAAACGTACCGATTAGGACCGAAACGTACCTTATAGGACCGAATAGGACCGAAACGTACCGAATAGCACCGAAACGTACCGAATAGGACCGAAACGTACCGATTAGGACCGAAACGTACCTAATAGGACCGAATAGGACCGAAACGTACCGAATAGCACCGAAACGTACCGATTAGGACCGAAACGTACCTAATAGGACCGATTAGGACCGAAACCCACCGAATAGGACCGAAACGCACCGGTTAGGACCGAAACGTACCTAATAGGACCGAATAGGACCGAAACGTATCGAATAGGGCCGAAACGTACCGATTAGGACCGAAACGTACCTAATAGGACCGAATAGGACCGAAACGCACCGATTAGACCCGAAACGTACCGATTAGGACCGAAACGTACCGATTAGGACCGAAACGTACCTAATAGGACCGAATAGGACCGAAACGTACCGAATAGGACCGAAACGTACCGATTAGGACTGAAACGTACCTCATAGGACCGAATAGGACCGAAACGTATCGAATAGGGCCGAAACGTACCTTATAGGACCGAATAGGCCCGAAACGTACCGAATAGGCCCGAAACGTACCGATTAGGACCGAAACGTACCTAATAGGACCGAATAGGACCGAAACGTACCGAATAAAACCGAAACGTACCGATTAGGACCGAAACGTACCTAATAGGACCGATTAGGACAGAAACGTACCGAATAGGACCGAAACGCACCGATTAGGACCGAAACGTACCTAATAGGACCGAATAGGACCGAAACGTATCGAATAGGGCCGAAACGTACCGATTAGGACCGAAACGTACCTAATAGGACCGATTAGGACCGAAACACACCTAATAGGACCGAAACGTACCTAATAGGACCGAATAGGACCGAAACGTACCGAATAGGACCGAAACGTACCGATTAGGGCCTAAGCGTACCTAATAGGACCGAATAGGACCGAAACGCGCCGATTAGGACCGAAACGTACCTAATAGGACCGAAACGTACCGAATAGGACCGAAGCGTACCGATTAGGACCGAAACGTACCTAATAGGACCGAAACGTACCGAATAGGACCGAAACGTACCGATTAGGACCGAAACGTACCTTATAGGACCGAATAGGACCGAAACGTACCGAATAGGACCGAAACGTACCGAATAGGACCGAAACGTACCGATTAGGACCGAAACGTACCTAATAGGACCGAATAGGACCGAAACGTACCGAATAGCACCGAAACGTACCGATTAGGACCGAAACGTACCTAATAGGACCGATTAGGACCGAAACCCACCGAATAGGACCGAAACGCACCGGTTAGGACCGAAACGTACCTAATAGGACCGAATAGGACCGAAACGTATCGAATAGGGCCGAAACGTACCGATTAGGACCGAAACGTACCTAATAGGACCGAATAGGACCGAAACGCACCGATTAGACCCGAAACGTACCGATTAGGACCGAAACGTACCGATTAGGACCGAAACGTACCTAATAGGACCGAATAGGACCGAATAGGACCGAAACGTACCGAATAGGACCGAAACGTACCGATTAGGACTGAAACGTACCTCATAGGACCGAATAGGACCGAAACGTATCGAATAGGGCCGAAACGTACCTTATAGGACCGAATAGGCCCGAAACGTACCGAATAGGCCCGAAACGTACCGATTAGGACCGAAACGTACCTAATAGGACCGAATAGGACCGAAACGTACCGAATAAAACCGAAACGTACCGATTAGGACCGAAACGTACCTAATAGGACCGATTAGGACAGAAACGTACCGAATAGGACCGAAACGCACCGATTAGGACCGAAACGTACCTAATAGGACCGAATAGGACCGAAACGTATCGAATAGGGCCGAAACGTACCGATTAGGACCGAAACGTACCTAATAGGACCGATTAGGACCGAAACACACCTAATAGGACCGAAACGTACCTAATAGGACCGAATAGGACCGAAACGTACCGAATAGGACCGAAACGTACCGATTAGGGCCTAAGCGTACCTAATAGGACCGAATAGGACCGAAACGCGCCGATTAGGACCGAAACGTACCTAATAGGACCGAAACGTACCGAATAGGACCGAAACGTACCGATTAGGACCGAAACGTACCTAATAGGACCGAATAGGACCGAAACGTACCGAATAGGGGCGAAACGTACTGATTAGGACCGAAACGTACCTAATAGGACCGAATAGGACCGAAACGTACCGATTAGGACCGAAACGTACCTAATAGGACCGATTAGGACCGAAACGTACCTAATAGGACCGAATAGGACCGAAACGTAGCGAATAGGACCTAAACGAACCGATTTGACCGAAACGTACCTAATAGGACCGAATAGGACCGACACGCGCCGATTAGGACCGAAACGACCTAATAGGACCGAAACGTACCGAAAAGTGCCGAAACGTACCGAATAGGACCGAAACGTACCGAAAAGGACCGAATAGGACCGAAACGTACCGATTAGGAACGAATAGGTACCGAATAGGACCGAATAGGACCGAAACGTACCGATTAGGACCGAAACGTACCGAATAGGACCGAATAGGACCCAATAGGACCGAAAGGACCGAAACGAAACCGATTAGGACCGAAACGTACCTAATAGGACCGAATAGGACCGAAACGTACCGAATAGGCCCGAAACGTACCGATTAGGACCGAAACGTACCTAATAGGACCGAATAGGACCGAAACGTACCGAATAGGACCGAAACGTACCGATTAGGACCGAAACGTACCTAATAGGACCGAATAGGACCGAAACCCACCGAATAGGACCGAAACGTACCGGTTAGGACCGAAACGTACCTAATAGGACCGAATAGGACCGAAACCACCGAATAGGACCGAAACGCACCGATTAGGACCGAAACGTACCTAATAGGACCGAATAGGACCGAAACGCACCGATTAGACCGAAACGTACCGATTAGGACCGAAACGTACCGAATAGGACCGAATAGGACCTAAACGCACCGAATAGACCCGAAACGTACCGATTAGGACCGAAACGTACCGATTAGGACCGAAACGTACCTAATAGGACCGAATAGGACCGAAACGTATCGAATAGGACCGAAACGTACCGATTAGGACCGAATAGGCCCGAATAGGACCGAATAGGACCGAAACGTATCGAATAGGGCCGAAACAATAATAGGACCGAATAGGACCGAAACGTACCGAATAAAACGAAACGTACCGATTAGGACCGAAACGTACCTAATAGGACCGAATAGGACCGAAACGTACCGAATAAAACCGAAACGCACCGATTAGGACCGAAACGTACCTAATAGGACCGATTAGGACCGAAACGTACCGAATAGGACCGAAACGCACCGATTAGGACCGAAACGTACCTAATAGGACCGAATAGGACCGAAACACACCGAATAGGACCGAAACGTACCTATTAGGACCGAATAGTACCGAAACGACCGAATAGGACCGAAACGTACCGATTAGGACCGAAATCCTAATAACCGAATAGGGACCGAAACGTACCGATTAGGACCGAAACGTACCTAATAGGACCTGGCGTACCGAATAGGACCGAATAGGACCGAAACGCGCCGATTAGGACCGAAACGTACCTAATAGGACCGAAACGTACCGAATAGGACCGAAACGTACCGATTAGGACCGAAACGTACCTAATATACCGACCGAATAGGACCGAAACGTACCGAATAGGACCGAAACGTACCGAATAGGACCGAAACGGACCGAAACGGACCGAATAGGACCGAAACGGACCGAATAGGACCGAAACGTACCGAATAGGACCGAAACGTACCTAATAGGACCGATTAGGACCGAAACGTACCGAATAGGACCGAAACGACCGATTAGGACCGAAACCCACCTAATAGGGACCGATTAGGACCGAATACCGGACCGAAACGCACCGGTTAGGGACCGAAACGTACCTAATAGGACCGAATAGGACCGAAACGTATCGAATAGGGCCGAAACGTACCGATTAGGACCGAAACGTACCTAATAGGACCGAATAGGACCGAAACGCACCGATTAGACCCGAAACGTACCGATTAGGACCGAAACGTACCGATTAGGACCGAAACGTACCTAATAGGACCGAATAGGACCGAAACGTACCGAATAGGACCGAAACGTACCGATTAGGACTGAAACGTACCTCATAGGACCGAATAGGACCGAAACGTATCGAATAGGGCCGAAACGTACCTTATAGGACCGAATAGGACCGAAACGTACCGAATAGGCCCGAAACGTACCGATTAGGACCGAAACGTACCTAATAGGACCGAATAGGACCGAAACGTACCGAATAAAACCGAAACAATACCGATTAGGACCGAAACGTACCTAATAGGACCGATTAGGACAGAAACGTACCGAATAGGACCGAAACGCACCGATTAGGACCGAAACGTACCTAATAGGACCGAATAGGACCGAAACGTATCGAATAGGGCCGAAACGTACCGATTAGGACCGAAACGTACCTAATAGGACCGATTAGGACCGAAACACACCTAATAGGACCGAAACGTACCTAATAGGACCGAATAGGACCGAAACGTACCGAATAGGACCGAAACGTACCGATTAGGGCCTAAGCGTACCTAATAGGACCGAATAGGACCGAAACGCGCCGATTAGGACCGAAACGTACCTAATAGGACCGAAACGTACCGAATAGGACCGAAGCGTACCGATTAGGACCGAAACGTACCTAATAGGACCGAATAGGACCGAAACGTACCGAATAGGGCCGAAACGTACTGATTAGGACCGAAACGTACCTAATAGGACCGAATAGGACCGAAACGTACCGATTAGGACCGAAACGTACCTAATAGGACCGATTAGGACCGAAACGTACCTAATAGGACCGAATAGGACCGAAACGTAGCGAATAGGACCTAAACGAACCGATTTGACCGAAACGTACCTAATAGGACCGAATAGGACCGACACGCGCCGATTAGGACCGAAACGTACCTAATAGGACCGAAACGTACCGAAAAGTGCCGAAACGTACCGATTAGGACCGAAACGTACCTAAAAGGACCGAATAGGACCGAAACGTACCGATTAGGAACGAATAGGACCGAATAGGACCCAATAGGACCGAAACGTACCGATTAGGACCGAAACGTACCTAATAGGACCGAATAGGACCGAAACGCACCGATTAGGCCCGAAACGTACCGATTAGGACCGAAACGTACCTAATAGGACCGAATAGGACCGAAACGTACCGAATAGGACCGAAACGTACCGATTAGGACCGAAACGTACCTAATAGGACCGAACAGGACCGAAACGCGCCGATTAGGACCGAAACGTACCTAATAGGACCGAACAGGACCGAAACGCGCCGATTAGGACCGAAACGTACCGAAAAGTGCCGAAACGTACCGATTAGGACCGAAACGTACCTAATAGGACCGAATAGGACCGAAACGTAGCGAATAGGACCGAAACGTACCGATTTGACCGAAACGTACCTAATAGGACCGAATAGGACCGAATAGGACCGAAACGTACCGATTAGGACCGAAACGTACCTAATAGGACCGAATAGGACCGAAACGTATCCAATAGGGCCGAAACGTACCGACTAGGACCGAAACGTACCTAATGGGACCGAATAGGACCGAAACGTACCGAATAGGGCCGAAACGTACCGATTAGGACCGAAACGTACCTAATAGAACCGAATAGGACCGAAACGTACCGAAAAGAGCCGGTGCGGTACGTTACGGTGCGGTACGGTACGGTACGGTACTGTACGGTACGGTACTGTACGGTACGGTGCGTAACGGTGCGGTAGGGTGCGGTACGGTACTTAGTTCCCGAATAGGTCCCGGACCAAAACGTACCTAATGGGACCGAATAGGACCGAAACGTACCGAATAGGACTGAAACGTACCGATTAGGACTGAAACGTACCTAATAGGACCGAATAGGACCGAAACGCACCGATTAGGACCGAAACGTACCTAATAGGACCGAATAGGACCGAAACGTACCGAATAGGGCCGAAACGTACCGATTAGGACCGAAACGTACCTAATAGGACCGAATAGAACCGAATAGGACCGAAACGTACCGAATAGGACCGAAACGTACCGATTAGGACCGAAACGTACCGATTAGGACCGAAACGTACTCAATAGGATCGAATAGGACCGAAACGTACCGAAAAGTGCCGAAACGTACCGATTAGGACCAAAACGTACCTAATAGGACCGAATAGGACCGAAACGTACCGAATAGGACTGAAAAGTACCGATTAGGACCGAAACGTACCTAATAGGACCGAATAGGACCGAAACGCACCGATTAGGACCGAAACGTACCTAGTAGGACCGAATAGAACCGAAACGTACCGAATGGGGCCGAAATGTACCGATTAGGACCGAAACGTACCTAATAGGACCGAATAGGACCGAAACGTACCGAATAGGACCGAAACGTACCTAGTAGGACCGAATAGGACCGAAACGTACCGAATAGGGCCGAAACGTACCGATTAGGACCGAAACGTACCTAATAGGACCGAATAGGACCGAAACGTACCGAATAGGACCGAAACGTACCTAATTGGACCGAAACGTATCGAATAGGACCGAAGCGTACCTAATAGGACCGAATAGGACCGAAACGCACCGATTGGGACCGAAACGTACCTAATAGGACCGAATAGGACCGAAACGTACCGAATAGGGCCGAAACGTACCGATTAGGACCGAAACGTACCCTCCCCATATAGGCTTCTCATCCGCCAGGCTTCTCATCCGCCACGGTTCTCATCCGCCGCGTTCATCCGCCCGCTCATCCGCTAGCTCATCCGCCCCGCCCTCATCCGCCGATTAGACGGACCCCTCCCCATTTAGGCTTCTCATCCGCCAGGCTTCTCATCCGCCACGGTTCTCATCCGCCGCGTTCATCCGCCCGCTCATCCGCCAGCTCATCCGCCCCGCCCTCATCCGCCGATTAGACGGACCCCTCCCCATTTAGGCTTCTCATCCGCCAGGCTTCTCATCCGCCACGGTTCTCATCCGCCGCGTTCATCCGCCCGCTCATCCGCCAGCTCATCCGCCCCGCTCTCATCCGCCGATTAGACGGACCCAAATATACAGCCAGCTTCTACCGCATTTATGTTTCTATGTATGTTTAGTCAGTGTCTTTAACAGTGGATGACCTGTTACGGTTGTTGTAATAATAGTAATCAACTGTAAATACCGGCCGTGACAGAATGGTCTCAAAAGGCGGAGGGGAAGGAGGAGTCATGGTTAAGCGGATCCTCGCTGCTTTGTTTTATGGAGTGGCGTCTTTTCTTATCACAGTTGTAAACAAGATTGTGCTGACCTCATACAAGTGAGTTTTTCCTTGCGGTGATCGCTTAGTAAAGTTAGTTAATAATTATATGTGATTTAATTATATGACGCCACTATAACATTACATAAGTATCAGCCAGTGGCACAGAAAATTCAGGCCGCTTTAGAGCCAGGTCTAATGAAAGCTCTTATGTAGCGCTATAATTTTGCGCACTCTGCAGAGTTCTACGTATGTTAAAGAGTAAAATCGTTAGTGGAAATCGTGTTCGATGTATGTTAAGCTGGACGTTCGTAAACCAGCATTTGATGAAAAAGAAGACAATTTCTGCTGATTCGTGGCATGCTGATTGTCAATAGGAGAACCATGTGAGATTTGGAAACATTTGCGCTTGAGGTTGCATTATAGGTGATTTATATTTATTTTACGGATTTGTTATTTTTTATTTTTAGGTTTCCATCTTTCTTAGTTCTTGGTGTAGGACAGGTGAGCAGTTTAAAGAAATTTACAGCTGACTTTTGTCTCAGAATGTCAGACAACTGTGAAGGGAATTTTTCTTGTGAGGTCCAGGCGATGCCTAAGTTACGAATGCACCAATTTAGTCAGGATAGGTTAATTAACATGTTTACGTGTCTAGCCTTCCAGCATAATGTCAGAGAGTTGTTTATTTTTCATATTATAATATTGTCTTTTCAGATGACGTGCATTGTCATCATCCTGTTTCTTGCAAATTTATTCCAAATTGTGTCGCTTCATAAATTGGACAAGAGCCTTCCAAAGAAGGCGAGTGGAACCATGTTACTTATTAGGTTCTTCTTTTAGCTTCAAGTGCTCGTCTTTCTTTCGATTTATTAATTTTATATTTTGTAAAATTAATTTTTGGATGACCATGGAGCCTGATATTCATATAGTATGAAGAATTTGTTGGCTGTTTGCATCAAAGATTAGAGACTGTTGTATATCAATAAAATACTTGACTAGTTTTCATAGTTTTCAGTTTTTCTAATTTTATGCAAAAGCTTGTTCATACAGCATATACACTACGGTACCTTGCAAATTATGTTTATCATGCTTTGTCAACCTGGCATGCTCTATTTAGTTAAATCTTTTAGATGTCACAATACTTCTAATCTCAAATCAGTACCAGATATTGCACAGAAATAACAGTTCCCTTGTTTGTGAAGTTTTGCTGGTTATGGTGGCATTAGTCAATGCATTTGTAAAAAGTGCTTCTTCTGTGGAGAGTAATACTGTACATGCTGCTGTAAGTTGCATCAGGTATCGTACGTATTTTGTTTTCTTTTAAATGTAGATATGGCCTCTTCCGCTTTTCTACATAGGAAATCTAGTTACTGGTCTTGGTGGAACACAAAAATTGAGGTTAGCATCTGAGTTATTTCAGCTCATTCATCTTCTGTTAATGTTTCCCGGTAAGATTTGCTGCAAACTATATGTTATTATATTTTGAGAGTACCAATATAAATGATTTGACTTGGTCTCTGAAGGTAAAGATAAAGGTAGTACCATCCTTGAGTAGGCAAGCAGTGACGCAAATAGCTTACGCCATTAGTCTAGAGTAGGCTGCCATTACTTTCTCTAGACCCGCATTTTACCTTCACAACTTAACGCTGCTACCAATTTACTGACACCTAAGCGATGAACGGCTTGGTTGGCCATCGGCACCACTATTAGTTCCCAGGATGGTCACCCGTCCAAGTACTAACCATTCTCAATGTTGCTTAACTTCGGTGTTCTGACGGGAGCCAGTTGCATAATGCCAAGTGGGCAGATGGTCTCTGAAGAAACAGGTGATTATTCTAGCATCACTGTTACATGAATGATTATGATCATACTCTTTTAGAACAGCGTTTGACATTATCTTATATATAGGTCTAGATCTTGATCCAAGTTCTCTTCCATTGTAGTCTTCCGATGTTCACTGTGCTTCGAAGGTTTTCGATTTTGATGACGATGATCGCTGAGTACTGGTTTCTAGGGTAAGTGTTTGATTTGTTCCTGGTTCATTCTGCGCTTATTCGATGCAAGGTTGATTTTTAAGTGTATGGAAAAGGGAAAAACGGAGAAGATAATAAAATATAAAATATAATAAAATAAAAATAAGAGGCTAGTTTGCCTTCATTCAGCCATTGTGAAATTTTAGACCCTAACATTTCATATATATATATATATATATATATATATATATATATATTCTTGATGTGAAAATAATGTAAATGTAAAGAGTGCAACACAATATGATCTTGAGAAATCAGCATGCTCAGGGACTTTTAAGTCTGAACAGAAACGAATATCAAATTGGTATATAGTTCCACAAATACCAAATGGTACTTGGGGAACTCTATGGTAATGAATATCAGTCAATTAGAAAACTTCAATGGTGCCGCTATCATAAAGCGTAGGGCAGCATATGACAGTATTCATAATGTGTTAGGCGCACGTAGTGAGAGGTTTGGTTGATGCAAATGGAATATTAAAGCAATTTTTCCTGCATTTGGAGTTTTGAAGTTATTTGTGTTTCACTTTGACATCGACTTCTTTTGTTTTTGACAAATGTATAATATATATGAAAATCTAACAGTTGGAAATGTTTTGTGTACTTATTTCTGTAGCTCAATTGTTTCAAGAAAGATTCAATTCTGTGTTTTCTTGATGATATTTGGTGCCTTGATAGCTGGCAGGTAAGCAATGTGATATATGTATGTATGCATATATATATACCAGTGTGTGTGTGTGTGTGTATATATATATATATATATATATATATATATATATATATCATATATATATATATATATATATATATATATATATAATTATATATATATTATATATGATTACTAACAATAAAAGTAGTTTCACTAATAGTTGCTGATTTGTAGGTTGTATTTACAAATTCTGTTTTTCTTCCAAAGTAGTTAAGCTCCTAGTATTACTGCCTCTGTCACTGTGTTTAATTGGTGATTGCATGAGGTCATTATTTATGTAGTTACTGATAGACTGACTGATTAAATCTTGGATCAGTCGATGCTTGGTTCTGGTCAGATGCATTTTCTTACTTACTAGCGCTGACTTGGCTTTTGACCTGCGTGGCTACACTCTTATATTACTCAACGATTTCTTCACCGCGGCAAGTGGAGTCTGTACGAAGCAGAAGCTCGACGCCAAGGTAAATATTTTTCGACTTTTGTAATGACAAACAGATTCAATGACAGATAGATAGATTGAAGAAGCTAGCATGAGTTGATATAGAGGATCCTGTTAAACTCTCATCTTCAGGCTCATAAGGCTTTTTCCCCATCTATTATAATATGTTCTAACCAGCACAGCTGTTTTGCAAGAGAAATTCTATTTGGCCTTCATTGATGATTTGATGTGAACGATAGAATCAAGAAAGATAAAACTTTAAAGGAATTTTTTCAAGTGCTTCAAAGGAATTCGAATAAGAATTTCGTTTTAGGTTATAGCAGAGTTTGTGTGATCGTGTTTTTTCACAGGAACTTGGAGAGCTTGGTCTTGTGTTTTATAATTCATTGTTTATGATTCTACCAGCTGCTTTTCTGGCTTTCTATACTGGTGATTTCCAGCTGGTGAGTTTTACTCCATCTCATCCAATGACATATCTTACTTATTTAGGCTGAACTTGTTTGCACCTGTGTTATAGGCTGAATTAAATGATTTGGTGAACTGAAGTGGTTGATGGGGAGACCCACCATTTATTTTTTTCTCCGATTGTAGAAATTTGGGGATTTTACTGAGTCCATCTCAGAATCTGAAAGCCACAGAAGAAATAAGAACATAACAGAGAAATAAATAATCAAATGGACTTAAGTCATAATAATTAATGTGTCAAGGTTTTCTTCAGACCCTGTCATTCTGGATCAGGTATGCCTAATAATTACCATCTTGCTTAAGCTGGTAGGACCTCACTATGATGTTCTTACGCATTACAATCGGTCGAACATTGCCCATTTGATAAGTCCTTGTCGTCTTTGTTGCAGGCGTATGAATACACTGGATGGACGGACTTTTTCTTTTTATTTCAATTTCTTCTCTCGTGCGTGATGAGCTTCATCCTCATGTACGCCGTAATTCTCTGCACTAATTACAACTCGGCATTGACGACTACGATAATTGGAGTGCTGAAGAACCTTCTGGTGACGTACATGGGAATGGTAATTGGAGGCGATTACATCTTCAGTTGGGTTAACTTTCTTGGACTGAACATAAGCGTAATTGGAAGTCTGATATATTCGTACACCACTTTTTCAAAGAAGCAGCCAAGTGAAAAGTCGTCGAATGTAAACGAATCCGGTCAAGTCTCGCACTCCACGCCCGTAATTCAGAAAAAAATCGTCAAATGAGGACAATATATATGACTAATAGGTTGTTGATTGCAAATTGTGATTCGGAAATGAACAAATATCAACTTGCCAGCAATTGATTGAGTTCACCAACTCGTTCCCGATTGTGAATCACAGCTTAATTTCTGTATGTGCTTGTAAAAACGTCGTTATTCCGCGTCAAAAAAATCATTGTCTTGCAGCTTTGCCATTAACAATGGAGCCTTTTAGACATTCATTTTCCAGCATTTTTTATCGCTATGTGTCTTGAGCAAACATTGTTTTTATTCAGGTTAGATTTCTGCATATTTTGTATAGCATGCTAACTTTTGCTGTTATCGTGTGAGAATATAAAATGTCATTACCCATCTTTACATTTCATTTCTTTCCGATTGAGAATATTTCTTTGCTTTAAAATACATTAGATCCACTGAAATTACCATACTAGGCAAACAGGACCCATTAGGAAAAAAGACTTCATGATCCAAAATGTATGGCTTGAGCAGCCAAAGACAGCATTTGTTACTGGTTATTTGTCCACAGTAATTAATCAAATATCCAAATCCTAAACATTTGAGAAACTTTTCTTGGACCAAGGGTTCTAAAATACGGTACAAACCATGACACAGCCTGTGACATTATTGATTAGGTATTATTTTTACCACCGATGATTTTTGAAAGTTCAAATGGTACAGTAGACTAGATACTATCTTAACTTTGATTACAATGCATAATTTGTTTAATTGGCCAAAAGTAATCTGTACATATACCGAGTTTGTTGTGCTAATCCGCATATCAATGAAGCTTATATATTTGTGATATAATTTCTAACAAGATAATTACCTTGTGTATATATTTCAAGTTAATTTTATAGCATAACTGATCTTTAATTTATACAACTATTGAGAAAATGTATGTATAAATAATTACATGTAGGTAAATAAATTCAATGCTGAATGTATATTTTCTTAAACACAACATTAGAATTCACTGTACTATTTTACTAGTCTATGAAGACTTGAAGACTTTGTTAGGATAATAATGCTTGAAAGAACATCATAATTGTCACATTGAATCAAAAGCATTGCTTGATATTGGCCATTAAAAAGCTACAGTCATTTCTTATGCCAATCGCTTAGCTTACAATATGGTGATTCACCAAATACACAATAAAAAATAAATTAGAACAATTTCAAATTGTCAAAATATTAACAGGGCCCTTCACTTCTCATTAAAACTTTTCAAGCCACGTTTTATACTTTATCAATTTCATCTATACATCAAATTTTACGATTATTTTCTGTATTATTCAAATATTTGTGATAAATACTGAAACCTTTCAACAATAACAGAAATACACAGTTATTAAAAATCTGGATACAAAATACTGTACCATGCTCGAAACTTTCAAATTAACAGGCCATTTTAGAACAACTATAACAAGATCAAATGTAAGACCTGTAATGTATACATGATATATTGTTAGAAACTAGAATTCAGTCCACATATAAACCTGCAAAATGCCATCACCACGGTGAAAAATATTGACTAATATAATTTAGTAGAATTAACTTCATCAGATAATTAATTGAATGACCTTTATTGATACTCTACAGTTTGACACTCCATTACAGTCAGCCATGATTACATGTTTCTGTATCTGAGCAGTAGAAAAGATGGGGGAAATTGCACCCACGTTTCAAATCAAACCATCGACGGCACATTGACACAGAACATTAAAGACACTCGAAAACTCGAACAGCAACAAAAGCTCACTCGACGAAAGACAATGATGCAATCGTCTTTTTACAGCAGCGTCTACTAAACAAATCGCATGCCAAACAATTCCAAACGCTTGCTCAGTTAAATTGCATGCAACGACCCACTACAGAAGAGGAGAGAGGAACTCAGTAAAGTCGGTTTATTTTGCTTCACTTCTGGGGCATTTCCGAAGACGATAGATTCAGTTGCGCTAGAAACTGTTCGTAAGCCTCGTCCATCTCGGGGTCCATCTCGTCGTTTCCGATGACACACGGGATCCCCTCGCTTTCAAAAGTTCACAAAAACAGATAAGAGTAACCATTTGGCAGCCAATCTAACTATGCAGACATTTCAGAGGAAATCTTAAATTTCAAATCCAGCACTGAATAAGCAATCCAACAGCTTTTTCATTTAATCAATGGCACTGATATCTGGTACTGCAGTGCCAACTGTTAATTTTAATAAGGCCAAGTACCAATATTATACATCTGATACTTTTATCCGATATCTGGTTCTGCAGTACCGAGTGTTGATTTACAATGTTAATTTTAATAAGGACATGTGCCAATGCTATTCGTCAAATACTTGTACCAATACGAAACATTCTGTAATGGAAATTGAATGTACCTGTAAATGTGAAAAGCACAATTTTCAAAAATGGTACTGTCTTAAATAATTCAGTTTTTACCACTTTCTCTTTTTTAACTCATTCAGAAAATTAACATATAACTAACAAGACGTACAATTCACAGTTGTCTTCTTCTGGGACCCAGGACTCGTAGTTCTCCTCTGTAATTTCTCCGGCATCAAAACCTTCTCCAGCATCAAAACCTTCTGCAACGTAACCGTTGGCAACATAACCAGCATACATCCCGTAATCGTACCCTTCCGTCTCTCCCGCGTAATCTTCGTACACCAAATCGCCATTCTCATCACGAAATTCAGGCTCCTAGAGTAAGACATAAAAGTCAAAAATCCACAGTGCAGCATCTCCACATAAAGATGTAACAGTTAACAGTGTTTATTCTAGCCACCTTGACATTGGGTGGATTTTGAAATGTTTGGAGGGGGCAAGGTCTGAGTCTCCACACTTTTGGAGGGAAAATTTCCATCACCCCAACCAACATATAAAAAAATTGTGGAATTTTAAAACTTGGGGGGAGTGATTTCCCCCCAGAGAAGGCCTAGAATAAACACTGACAGAAGTGTACAATCTACCCATCCGTGGTCATGTTTTTTAAAGCATGCGGTGGTATTTGTGAAACTTGTACAGCTCAAGGCAGCGGTCTCCATTTCACCGAGAATCCCAATGATAAGGAAGGACACTGTCTTCTACATCCATAAGGACACCTGTGTTTTGGTAAGGACATAAAGGACCATCACGCAGAAAAGAGTTAAACACAAGGACCAACAGTTTGTAATTATTTCTATCACATGACTAGCAACGATCACGCTCACTTACTGGAAGATCTTCACAATTTCCATTCTGTGCGTTGACGACACTCGCCTCGCTCTCAAGACCCCACTTTTGTGCTCTGAGCGCCACAAGAGACAGCAAAATTCCACGCACCTGCCTAACATATCAAACAGTTACAAAAGTGCTATATAAATAGCTCTTTAGCTCTATATGATATACATGATATGGCAGCGTGTAAGATCTTATTAAAACTACAGTAGTTCATGATTATAGTAATATTTACTTGTCTCAGAAGACAATCAAGTCACTCTAAAATATTTCTACCCTGAGAAATTCTATTAAACCAAGTCCATCTCAGGTGAGGTCATTTCTTCATCATCCAGCTGTGCAAAGCTATCAACTTCTCCATGACATCTCTCCAAAGTCCATCTACATTTTATTAACTGGAGAGAAAAATTATAGAATTGAGCACTATGTAATGTAATGAAGCATTACGCATCTGTTTAGCGCCTCTTATATTTATACTCAGAGGCACACCTGGCATTGGAGTCGCATGATAAAGTAGCATGGTGAAAGCTCTCATTCTACTCCAGCACAAACAGCCCTGTATCAATTAAAAATACACTGTTTTCTCTAAATGTCATTTACCTGGTAACTGACTACAATATTAATTCTAGAAATGTCCATAAGCAGATATGATTTTGACTCACTTGGACGTATCAGAGTGAATAATGATGTCTTTGACTTTTATAAAAATTTCATTCATTCTCTCCAGGTCGATTGATTCTAATGCTGATCCGGTCAACTAAAACAGTAATTTCACGCTGTGTCTGTGAAATATGCGCCTATCAGCTATTTCTCACGCACGTTTAACTAACACACAAAAACAGACAATCAGTAGTAGCAAAATAAAAAGAGGGCTAAGAAATGCTGAATCTAATGGCCAACGAGTGGATTTTTCCATGCATCATACACCATAACGGGTTATAACTATACATATAACCATAAAGGACTATGTAACTAATTCCCCATCAAAATCGATGCTATGTAGGCCTGTATGACATATGCTCCAAGGAAAATTTGATGACATTGAATGAGTGGAGTTAAGTCATTCAGCATCTAGGACATTTTATAAAAAGGTAATTTTAAAAAAATCGTAGTTTGGTCACCTTGAGAACTTTTTTGACACACTGAACGCAATCGGCGGTTGACGCAGACAATAAGAGTAACAGGAGGTCAAAAACTTTTGACCCAAACGCATCTAAAGGGTTAGCAATCTGAAAACAAGAAATTAAGCAGAACTTTGTAAACAATATTCATAAAACTTTGCAATATTTCATGAAAATAAAATCACAATTTCCTAAAAGGCAGGAAATAAACAAACAGATACTTAACAGATACTTTAAAAACAGATACTTTACACTCACCGGGAGGTTTAGCACAAATTCAGCAAAAAAGAGTGTGAATCCGGCCAATTCTTCTAGACCATCGGCAGTATTCTTCAGTTCATCGCGTTTTTCGTATTCTGTTTTGCACCTGCAGAAAAACCTTCCCCAGTTATAAAATATATCTAAATATTCAAAAAATTCAACCAATTCTCATTTCTCACTAACTTTATAGGTTCCTTGCTCCAAACGATCATAAACGGTTCCACACTCAGCACAATATTAGCGCCTTTACTGGCCGTCGTAACTCTAACCTTGTGTGGCATTAGACAACATTAATCGATAAGCATGACATGCAGTATAAAATTTCCAGATTTCAATGGAACTTGACACGTCCACATACCGTCTGAGCAAAACATCTCGAAACGTTCCATTTTCAAAAGTCAGGCTCAGTTTTTCTGACAGAACTGTGCACAGTCGAGCTCCGGTGTATTGGTAGTTTGGTTGGAAAATTGACTGTAAACAAGATGCATAAAAGTCATAATAAATATGGCATGACAATATATTAAACCAAGCAAGATTTTCTCACAAATTCACCAACTAAATGCTCAAAGTTATTCTCTTGCCAACTGAGACTCTTATGCCAAAATGACTCCCATATGTTCAACATGATTTTTAACTATGACTCTCACTCAAAAGTGTCCACTGACTGATGCCAAATGCAGTGTTACAATGGCGCTATAGAAGTGCTATGACTGATTGATTGATATCTAATTATTATGCTCAATGCCTTGCGAAACAGCTCGGCGATGTAATAGTCCTGAAAATTTCAAGATATTACCGTAGTACAGAGAGCAAAACAAAGAAGTGGGTTTGTAAATACTGACTTGTTGGAATATGTGTTCTATGACGGCCTCCAAAGATGATAGATCTGTGATTGAAACGTTAAGATCCTCCACCAAAGGATTTGCGACTTCGAAAAAGGCTTCTGGATTACTCAGCAGCTTCAACATTGCAGTGTCGGTGACAGCGACAGCTTCACAGTTGTCATCTGACACAGTCTATGCAAAATATCTGAACACATTTCATAAGATTTATACACAAAACTGGCTGCATTCAATAAATATATACAATATTAAAACCTTTAATAGTTCTTTTTAATACTAATAATAATAATAATAATAATAATAATAATAATAATAATAATAATAATTTATTATGAATCATTGATCATAATAATTTCAAAACAATAATAATCAGTAAAAGTCATAACTTTTGAGTTGCTTCCACTGACAATATTAGTCATTTAATTCCTCAAATAAAGGACTAATAGGTCAAAAATATTAAGACATAAATAAAAATGGTGCAATACATGTCAACAACACCTCAAAACTATTTACTGTAACTGAGTTTAGTAGAAACATGCTATACTATGCAGACATCGATAAGTGCTTCTACATTCAAGTGTCTTACCAGCACCAAATCCATCTGTTCTTGTTCAATGATTGATGCCGGCTTATTGGACTGAGCGAGAATTTATAAAGGAAAGACTACATAAACGTCATGGAACAGAGTATTAATTAATATGGCAAAATTCGAAGGGATGCCAAATACACTCACATTTTCTAAATTGGAAACGGTGTGGTTTCCTTGTGGAACAAACTCAGCAGCCTCAGGCGAAAGCTTTGATTCTTTAAAATAAACAATATTTTCACAAGTTCTTATCCTGATTTAACCACAAACACAGCAAAACTATACCAAAATGGAAAAAATCAGCTATTCATTGAAGGGATGTTATGCTAAAAAGCAGTGGTTAGCAAACATTATCGTCAGCATACCAGGTTCAACAAACCCAGAATGCCTAAAAACAGTTATATACATACAAGCTTTAGTAATGTCTAATGATTGTAAAAGCGATAGTCTGTAGACAAAAGTCAAATTTCAATGACTGAAATGTGAACATCACATATGTTCAGTGAAACCGTTTTACACGTAAATACGCTGTCCAAACTAGCACCGGTGGTCGCTTCCATTATATACTGGCGCTACAAAACTCGTAAAACATATCGCATATAACTACAAAAGCCTATTAGAACCTAACTTACCTAAGGCACCAGAACCACGCGTCGCCATCTTTAAGAGCGCTGCGACGTAGAAAAGGTAGAATTCTCTGCGAAAAGAAAAACTTAATTCCAAACACAGCAACAAGGAAACCAAATAAACTAATAAACTTAATAGTAAGTTTATTTAATAGAATAATAGAATTCCATATGCCGGAACCGGAAGCCAATGCACAACTTAACCCTTAACTGAAGATCCCGGATATATTCGTCCATTTTACATTGAGTTACAGTTAAACGCACGGTTAAGGGGTTAATCTGTAAACCATAGATTTATTATAATACTATAATATTAAAGTCTATGTGGTAAACGGCTTGGAGCAATAATACGGCCTCACTGACGCAAATTTCGCAAAATAGTACGGGCAGTGAGTCTGTAAGACGAGGAGCGACCACTGCCTATCTCTCAATGGTAATGGAATTTTGGTGGTCAATCTCAAAGCTATTTGGTCAAGCCACCTAGCGAATAGATACTAAATTATATTCTTGTCTACTGCTGCAACCATGTCCAGTTAAGACACGGCTCATCTCTTGATTGACTTTCTAGCCACTTAATTGACAGAGAATAGATTTTTGAAAGACTGTGCATAGTGTCGTTTCAAATGGCTCATCAGTTTTTGTGGCATTTCGAACGTTCTAGAATGACATTGAAACAGAATATATTGATAAACCTAGAACGATTTGACGAAGATGGAAACAAGAAAATATGGTTTTAATTGGTTTCATCACTCCGCTGAATTTTTTGCCTATCTATACCATATCTATACACCTACTGTAGCAATAGTTTTTCCATAGGCTTGGGGGCTGTCCATAAATGACGATGTGTGACGACAGGGGAGGGGATTTCTAGAAATGCGACGTCGCATAATACTAAATATTGTTATAAATACCGCAATTGTATGTTACCGCAAAATTGAACGTGTTTCGCACACACCGTTATCATACTTCATTTTAAAAAAGAACTTGAAAAAGTTTCTGAATATTGTTCCAACTATAATAATTATAATGAATATTTTCAAACTAAGCATTAATTTTGACATCGGAAAGATGACAATGTGACGGAGGGTTAACGCGTTGTGAGGTCATATTTGAGGAGGTCAAGGGGAAGGGGGGTCAACAACTGCCAAAATCGCGTTACGTCATTTATGGACGACCCCTTATGCCAAACAGGGACTCGATTTGTATAATATTTCTGTCGTTTATAAAACCTGTTATGCAATGAACCAGTTATCTTAAGACACTGCTCATCGACAGTGATCGACTTTGACAGAGAATAGATTGATGAAAAACTGCGTAACAGTGTGTATAGTGTTGCTTGAAATGGCTCGCCATTTTGTGGCATTTCGAACGTCCTAGACTAAAATCGAGACAAAATATATTGACGCTTATTTTAGAACGATTTCACGCAATATGAAGATAGAGACAGATGAGATTTTAATTCGTTTCGTCACTGCGTTGATTTGGCATAATAATTACTGTATTATAGGACACGGATTCGTCCATTGCCTGCATTAGAGTATTTTAAGCCTACGAAAAACGGAATCGTCGAAGAAGGTTTTGCAACAGAGACGCGCTCTTCGCTGTAAAGACGTCTCTCGTGAAACGGCACACGCGATGGTTTTTCCATGAAATAGGCGGATGGATCGAAAGCCGCGCGATTTCATATTCGTCCGAATTCAAAGGGGTTGGTCGCGGGTGGATGACTCTCTCTCTCTCTCTCTCTCTCTCTCACGCATTCCTTTTCCCACCTCTCCTAATTATTTGTCCAGCGGTTGCCTGGCTTTCTTTGAAGTCGGGAACCTAGA
Organism: Metaphire vulgaris; assembly: GCA_018105865.1. Lineage (NCBI taxonomy): Eukaryota > Metazoa > Annelida > Clitellata > Crassiclitellata > Megascolecidae > Metaphire > Metaphire vulgaris. The sequence continues at coordinate 879,116 of CM030843.1, read as the reverse complement.
TTCAAAAGCAGCAACAGACACTGATTTCAGAATTTTCATCTAATCAACGAACTCTGCAGGTCTTCGAGACGCCTAAAACCTCGAGTTGTCGTTAGGCCACATTAGGCTATAATTATAATTATATGCTTAATTCAAAACACATCTAATATAATCTCTTAATAAACCGTATAGGCCTATAGTCTGTCCTGAATTCTTTCTAATCGAAGACCTTCCGGGTCGAGAACGCCACAGCGAAGGGAACGCTAAAAGGCTGCGGACGGAAGCTGGGGTGAGTTCCGAAGTTCAGGTGCGGCGCATGAAAAGATAAGGTTGCAGATTTCCAGGGACGAGTCGGATGACTGATTTATCTGGCGTGCAAGAGTGAGATGACGATCGTTTGTTCGGGAGGCTGAGGTGTTGATAGTGTTCTATAAGCCGTGTTTTATCCAGGCCTGTTAGGGAGAGATCCCCAAAGCCTCAACCCTCCCCCCTATAAAATTCAGCAGTGACACAAATTTGTGCATTGATCTGTGTCTTTTCCCCTCCAGGCAAGTCAATCCCCCCCCCCCGAAAAAAATCTGTGGTTTGAATAAAAGACTGGCTCTAACTTCTAAGGTAGACAGGTTTTGATGACTGAAGTAAGCTGTACGGTATGTAGGTGTTATTATCTTATATTGGATACGTTCTATTGAAGTGGCGATTGTGGAGGCGGGTTTAGTGTCGAGACGCACAGGCGGGCACGAATACGGACGCAGCAGGCTTTTGAAAGTTGAGAGATCTGTGATTTTCGAATCACAGATCTTAGAGAAGAATCAAATTTAAGTCCGAGATGTTTTTTTGCGGTTGGAACGGGTGTTTTTATGGTGTCATGTACCAAAGCAAGCTTAGGACCAAAGCAAGCTTAGGACCAAAGCAAGCTTAGAATCTAGGCCGTTTCCGGAGGGGAAAATTGCCCTTTTCCCCGGAAATTTCAAATTCCCCCACCCGGAAATGTTGGCATACTACATGAACTAACAGCAGCCCCCTAGCAGAATTGCCCCCCGGCTTTGTCAGTTCCCCCCCCCCGCGGATTTTTCAGTTCCCCCCGGAGTCCAGGAGTCTAGATTAAACACTGCTTAGGACTGTCAGTTTTTTAGTCTTTGGGATAGTCCAGTTAAAAGAAATTCTTCCTTAGATGGATTAAGAGCAAGGAGATTAGATGCCACTGTATGCTTCAGTTGATCTGTTAATCTGTTCCAAAAATAATAATAAACTTTCGTGAGACGCAGATTCTACCAGAAGAGAGTCGCATGCGCCTCGAAGGCCGCAGCTTGGCCACTCCTGTACTAAAGGATACTAGACTGGTCTTGTATAGCTATTAGACACTATAGCCTACAGTAGACTATAGTTGTGAGTCTGTATTTACCTTAAGTTCCCGCGTGCGTCCGAGTTTCTTGTTTCGACACTCCGGAGCCCATCGACGCCGTCGTTATGTGCGCTGCGCAAACACAGAAACAGGCGACAATACGCATGTACATCAGCAGCAGCAGCAGCAGCAGCAGCAGCAGCAGCAGCACAGCTAACAGCAGCCAGTCACGGTGTGGTGCTATAGCAGCGCGTTGTGTGCCGCCTTGACAACCGCAAATCAATTGAGCAGAAGTCTGTCTCTGTCTGTTTGCCTGCCTGCCAGTCTGTCTGTATGTCTGTCTGACTGGCTGCCTGTCTGTCCGACTGGCTGCCTGTCTGTCTCTCTTCCTCCCTCTCCATAGTTCAAATTTCTATATATCCATTTAGTCGTTCTTCCATTCTTCCGAAACCTGAAAACAGGGCGATGGGCGATGTGTATGTGACCGATCATACGACGGACTGCATGGCGGATAATCGGATATATTTGAATTCGAACGTAGAAGCCGTAGCTGGACTATTAATCCGATGTCGTCCGCGTTGTTGGATGGAATTTGGAGATTCGACGCTAAATGACTCCGCCATAATCGTCTGTGAGGATCAGTCTATAGGAGTCTACGCCTAGTGACAACTGACAATATAGGCCTATGCGTCAATGGACGATGATGGCCTCGCTTAGACAGTACCTGCGAAGGAACTCTTTACGGATAAAAGAAGACGGTTAAATTCGATTTTGGCTGTACAAAGTATCGTTTCCAAGGCCCATGGGCGTGAACTTAAATGAAAAAGTGGGGCCCAGTCCCTATACCTTCCTCTTCCCTATGTTAGTCTCCCAAAAGGTTGGGGAACTTGAATCTATAGGCCTAATAGAAATTTACGCCTGGGCCCATGCCAAGACCTTGAGTTTTTGAGGTCTTACATTCGATTGATCAGCTGTCTTCCAAAAACACCTGTTAATTGACAGGTCAATCAGATGACGGTAAAGGCAAGACGTATTTTTCGCGCCAACAGAAGAAGCTTCATCTGAAACGCAAAACATAGAACATTAAGTCAACGGCTGCCTAATTTAAACTTTTAAAAGTCGTATAGTGTCAAAAATAAAAGCAAACAAGTCATCAAAGCGTGTATCTTTTCACATTAAACACCTACCTCATATGCTAATCAATCAAGTAAGAAAGTAAACTTTCGTGAATTTATATAGCGCTCTTGAGGGTAATACCGCTAATAATGACTATTCTAATTCACTTCAGTTTTTATGCGCATCATATAAGCTGCACCTCGACGGCATGACATAGAAAAACAGCTGAAGAGATTCTGCAGGCCTAATCCGAATCCAGGAAGAAGCCAAATAAGCCGTCTGATTACACCGGAAATGAGACCGACGACGAACCTTAACCGGATGCGGAAGGAGACAGACACAGCGGAACAGGCAAAGAAGGAATACAGAGGATAGACTAACAGATTAAGAATGACTGACAGAGCTAGACTATAGAAGTCTAGAATGAGCAACGTATAGTGAACTTAGAAGGTTACAGAGAGGACCACGTCTAGAAAAGAATAAGACATCTGTAGACAGATATTATAACAAAGGACACGAAATAAATACTAGAGACGAGACATGACAGTCTCTCGTAGAATCAGAATAAATAACGCTCAGCTGACACAATAATATTGCATCAACGATCCACAACTGAGAGACCAGAGGATTTGGGACAGACAGGTAGACAAACAGGTAGACAGACAGAAGCACGGTGTACATCCAGCATAGAGGCCTATCTTTCTCGTTATATATAAGTATATATATATATATATATATATATATATATGTTTATTCTAGCCCCTTGACATTGGGGAGATTTTGAAATGTTTGGGGGCAAGGTTTGAGTTTCCACACGTTGGGGGAAATTTCCATTCCCCAGCCAACATCTAAAAAAATTGGGGGATTTTCAAACTTTGGGGAGAAATTCCCCTAAGAAGGCCTAGAATAAACACTGTATATATATATATATATATATATATATATATATATATGAGGTTATGAGGTTTATTTAGCATAGACACGAATGCGTTAATTCCATGAAACGCGCTCGTATAGCCTATAGTATGCATCTAATTCTCCACCGCAGATAGTAGCGCCACTATGGTCTGCAATGGCACCTTGTTTATACACACTGAATCGCCACAGTGGGGGCGAAGACCGACAAAACAGCCGATCAGCACGCCAGCGTTACGGCGCTTCTTGTGCGGCGGCGGCGGCGGCGGCGGCGGCGGCGGCGGCGGCGGCGGCGCGGCGGCGGCGGCCTGCACCGACGTCTTCGCTTCGATTGCCATTTCTCCCGTCAGACGGTCTTACCATGTGTTGGCGCCATCTGAGACCCCGCTGGCCGACAATATTCTCGATCCACAATTTTTTTTCGTTTATGTCATCCCAAGCAGGTCATGTCTGCATGCAGTGGTCGGTTTGTTTACTATAATTCCCCGCTTCAGCGTGGCGGATCAATATACACTTATACAGTGTTTGCAGAGCGCAACTTGGGCGTGCATGCGGTCTGATGGAGTCCGTATTAGATAGAATTTTCAGTCAGCTGAATCATGCATGGGGGCGCAACAGGGTGGGCCATGGCCCACCTGGCCCACAATATTTAGGCCCAATGGGTCACAATGTGTTTGGCCCACCCAATTTCAATTGGCAAATTACAATGTTTTGTGGAACTAATAACCCCAAATCCCCAATATATTGGCATAATATTGCCATATATATAAGAGAGATGTCACAGATGTGGAAGACCATTCAAACTTATTATATTTATATAACCATACAACTGTGTTTTTTCAATGATCGATTGATCGTAACGGCAAGAATTTCTCTCTGCGCTGTCTTGACTCTGAAATATTGGCCATGTTGGCCCACCCAATATTTGGCTTGTGGCGCCCTCCATGGTTTTAATTCGTTTCATCACTCTTCTGAATTTTTGCATATCTATAGCTAACTGTAGCACTAGTCCTTGCCCTGTCCAATTTCAAACAGGGTATCAATTTTATAATATTTTTGTGGTCTATAAAACCTGTAATAGAAGAAACCAGCTCTCTTAAGCGCCATCTTAACTCTCGATTGATTTTTTAGACAGTTGACAGAGAATAGATTTCTGAAAGTCTTTGTATAGTGTCGTTTCAAATGACTCATTATTTTTTGTGGCATTTCGAAAGCTCTAGAAAAAAATTGAGACAGAATATATTGACAATTCTAGTACGGTTTGACACAGCAAAGATGGGGACACAAGAATATGTGGTTTTAATTCATTTCATCACTCTTCTGAATTGTTGCATATCTATAGCCTACTGTAGCACTAGTCCTTGCATTGTCCAATTTCAAACAGGCCATGATGGCCCATCCAATATTTGGCTTGTGGCACCCTCCATGGAATCATGATATAAGGTCACACGCCGAAAGAACTGGTTTCAGTCACGTCACTTTTGCAATACACCCATAGGCCCTATAGGTGTTGTCAAATAGGGCTTAACTGAACATTCGGGCCTAATATTTTCGTTTCAATAGTAATGCATGCATGGTCAGTTGGTTACATAGCGTAACACTCTGCCGTAAATATCATTCCACTGTCGATTAATTTTCAAGCTGAATAATAATAATAAAATAATAATAATAATAATAATAATAATAATAATAATAATAATAATAATAATAATAATAATAATAATAATAATAATAGCCTTTATAAAGGCCATTTTGGTTTTCTTTAATTATTTGTTATTTACTATGCACTATTGGATTACCGTAACGTTTATAGTCAGGGATATTTCTATGATTGTGAATTTGGAGGGGGCAAATTGAGGGAGGGGTGTCTGGAGCTAATTAGTATGCATTTTGTAAGCATCAATTGTCGCATTACCAAATTTTAGGGGTGTCGACCTCAAATTGGGGTTTGAGGGTGTTAGGGGTGTAAAAATATCCCTGTTTATAGTTATTTACAGACAGACTGAAGGGAATAGAGGTCTGTATGAGTGACAGTGGATTTTAAAACAGGAGAGATGAGATCCTAATAAGCAGTGGTGTGGTCGCGGTGGGCGGGGGTAGGGGTGGGTGGGTGGGTGGGTGCAAGACATTTAAAGAAAAGTGGCGCCTTTTCGTGATAAATTAAAACTATAAAATCAAAATTAAGGAGGAGAAGCAGCAACAAACTATCGGTTACGAACTTACGAGACCTTTTTTGCTCGTCAAGACTTTTTGAGATGTCTGAGGAAAAAATCGATGTAGCGGCGACTTTCGATGTGGACTGAAAAATTCTAAAGGTCGCGCCTGTTTAAGTGGTGTAGTAGCAGTGGCGTAGCCAGGTTTTAGTACCAGGGGAGTGGCGAGTAGGTTAAAACCCAGTTTATTATTATTATTATTATTATTATTATTATTATTATTATTATTATTATTATTATTATCATCATCATCATCATCATCATCATCATCATCATCACTACTGTAATAGTAGAAGTAGCAGCAGTAGCAGTAGTAATAACAGCAGCAGCAGCAACAGCAACAGCAGCAGCAGCAGCAGCAGCAGCAGCAGCAGTAGTAGTAGTAGTAGTAGTAGTAGTAGTAGTAGTAGTAGTAGTAGTAGTAGTAGTAGTAGTAGTAGTAGTAATAGTAGTAATAGTAACTTTAAAGATTTGATTTCTGTATATTGTGCGCGGGTCACAGACAGGGCGCGATTTGTAAGGGGAAGGGGAGATTTTTCTCCCACTGCCCAACTGCATCCCCCTACTGCTACATCCCCCACTGCTACACTTCCCCAACAACTATACCCCCCCCCAAGCTCGACATATTCCCCCCCACTGCTCCAGGTCACAAATCGCACCCTGGTCACAGAACTGTCTGACATCTGGGTCTGCGTAATTTCAGTGTCAACCGTTGAACGTCATGGATGCAACCTCTTGGAAGATGGATTCCACTGAAATTTGATGATTTCATGCTCACCTCGTGATTAGTTTCTTCGTGACACGTCACACACACACACACACACACACACACACCGTCGTGCTGTGGGTTTTCTTTTTTTTTTCTTGCAAAGAGCATAGCCTATTAATAATTCTGTCGGATAGAAAATGATATGCATGGCATGAAGATATTGGAAGGTGAAATTGCTGTGCTGTCAATCCATCGCATCTATACAGTACAGTAGATTTTTTGAATGTCGTGGAATAGCCTACTATTGTGCTAATTGTAGAATATTATTGATTACAGAACATAAATGAGTCAAATTCAAATAAAAATGTTAATGTCAAAACCGCCTGATACAGAATCATTCACCAAGATGAAAATTCTTCGACTGAGCCCTTTTGAAATTCTCGGACAACGACCACAGTCCTCTGAGAGGAACTGTTTACATGCTAATATTAAACATTGAAACATCCATGCTACGACTATTTCAATTTGCAAAGTTGGAAAAGAGTCAAATCACTTCGATTTGTGAACAGAAAGCCTTTAATGGTAGTTACATTTATGAGTTAAACCAGGACCCCGCAGAATTGGTCCATTCCAGAAAGTTCCGTTTCCAATAACGACGTTAGTTTATTTACTGGGGTGGGTGGGGTGGAGTAGGGGGACTGAGGCACTGCTTTTAACCGAGCGGGTAGCATATGGAACGTACGCCGGTCAAAGACACCGAGGCCTGCCGCGGCGATATCGCAGGGACGCGGCCGGGACAATCGCGCCCGTCCCCCACCCCCCTCCCCGCCCCCCGGCACAGGTTTCTATGCGTCTGTGCATGCATGTGCTTAGGAGAGGCAGATTTACTGGCACCGTGGGAGGGGCGTGGATGCGGCGGAAGAAAAGCGGGAAAGGGGGGCGGAAGGGTGGGCATCGGCGTCGAAACGTAAACCGTCTGCGGGATTGAGGGGCATAAATCAGATGGCCAGCCGGCGACAAGATGTGCCCGGAATACAAACGACAAACAAATGGAGTGCGGAGCTAAGGAAGTGGCGGCGAAGGAGCAGGAGGAGCAGGAGGAGGAGGAGGAAGAGGAGGAGGAAGAAGAGGAGGAGGAGGAGGAAGAAGAAGAAGAAAGGAAGAATTGTCGAGAATTAGTAAAAGACACGGATCTCAATAACATCTTCACTAGTTCACTGCATAGACGCCGTCAAATACGAGATGCTATAGTTTTCTTCATCTCCACCGTGATGTTCTATTATCTTTCCCTTCTTTATGTATTGTCCGATGTATCATATAGCATATACAGTATACAAGCTAGTCAGGGATTTTCTTTGTGTAATTTGGAGGAAATTCTCTTCGGCGCCAGTTTATCTCGAGCCATCTGTGTCCGGGGATATCGAGTCGGACACATTCTCAGCACAGCATGGAAAAGTCCGTTAGACTAATAATCCCTTTATTATTGCTTCGAAAAGCTTCTTCAGTGTCCAGCTCTTGGACGATAACTGAATTGTTCAGGGCAATGCAACCCACTTCGTGGCAGAACAAAACGTCTCTTAATTAAGAGGAAATGCTGGACGAAAACAACGCACCCGGGACAAAATGTCTCGAGAAAAACTCTCTTTTTATCGTGTCCTGAAATATGCTGCAGAAAAATATGCGATATTAATACAGTAGCTCATAAGATGTTGCTGCTGCTACTCAGTGGCGGCTCTAGAATTTGGCACGTGGGGGGTCGTTGGGGTGGCAACTTCTAATCATGGGGGGCCAATCATTTGTTGTTTAATGTATGTAGTATTAAGTATAGGTCCCAACTGGGGGGGCACTGGGGGCAGGCACTCAATAGGGGGCACTGGCCCCCTTGGCCCCCCGGTGGAGCCGCCACTGCTGCTACTACTACTAGGCATATTACTACTAGGCCTACTAGTACTACTACTACTACTACTACTACTACTACTACTACTACTACTACTACTACTACTACTACTACTACTACTATATTATTATTATTAGTATTGTTATTATTATTATTATTATTATTATTATTATTATTATTATTATTATTATTATTTCACAAAAACAAAAGATTCGGTGCAGCTATAAGAGGCTTATCATTATGTACACAAAAAGTGAAGAGAAACAACAGTGTAGTCATTTGGCAACCGCACTCACAAAGTATATTAAATCAGCATCAGAGGTCATATACCTGACTACTAAGAGCGTCGATTTTTCAAAAAACACCAGAATCAGAAAAGAACCAGAGATGTTTTGTTCTTCGTAAACTTTATAGCGATTGCCTATTTGGGGAGGGGAGGGGGAGGGAGAGGGATTTTAATCCAATAGCGTCTGACGAAAGATTCTCGGAGTGCATATTTACAGGAACAATTGCAGCATAATCATCGTCGCCATTATACGGTCTAAAACGATTGAACAGACTTCACTGACTGCGAAAAGTGAAAGATACTAAATTAACTGTCAAAGAAGTGAAATACATCGGAAAGACGAGCAAAGAGAAAAAGGACAATGGCATCGAATCAGATAATGTCTCGAGTGATTGTTCTTCACCCCCCCCCCCCATACACACACACCCACGCGTATACATATATGTGAAGATATATTCACTCAAAATAAAGCAACGCAATACTGTGCATTTTTTGTAGGTTACTGATAATTCGTCGCCCTAGCATACACTTTTATGTCACGTGTCCAAGATACCTGATAATTAGGGCGAGTAGAGAGAGATCAGTCTACCCCAGCCTTCACACACCGACCGCCTCTGCCATGCCATTGCATGCAATGAGTCAATGACTCGACCATCGCAGCATCCGTTACTCCACCCGGATAATGTGCGTGATCCGCGGATGGCACTGCTGTCCTCGCGCCGGACAACACAGATTCCGGACAAGTAACCGGACTCTGATTGCCTGTCTGACCGGTGGCGTCCGGGGCGGGGGCGGGGCGGGGAGGGTGAGGGGAGAATGTGCCTGCAGACGACGTCGGCAATCGCCGGAATGCGCAATTTACGGCGAGACGCAATCCAATTAAAACGCACCGTTGGCCAGCGTCCGCACCGCCCGCGGACCTCGCAATCCGGTTCCATAGTTACTCCGAGGTCCCTTCGATGGATCGTCAAACGTCACACGGATCCATCTCTGGCGTGTTATTTATTATTTCGCACCCGGTCTTATATATATATATATATATATATATATATATATATATATATATATATATATATATATATATATTATTATATATATCTATTGCAGTTTATTACTCGAGTAGTTGACGAGTAGATTAACGAGTATTCGAGTACTCGCGCGTAAAACTGGAAAAATTCAGAAGAGAGATTTTACAAATTATATCCACATTTTCTTGTGTCCCCATCTTCATTGCATGAAATCGTGCTAGAATAGTCAGTATATTCTGTCTCAATTTTATTCTAGAGCGTTCGAAATGCCACGAAAAATGGTGTGCTATTCGGATCGACATTATACACAGGGGCGGCGCTAAGAGGGTGGGTCCGCGGGTCCGGACCCACCCAGCCTCGGGCAGGGACACCCGAGCAAATCGTGCAAATCCACAGAGAAGTTTTGATTGGGAGGGGGCGAGGGGTAGTCTGAGTCGGGTCCTAGTTGTGTAGATTGTATTAGACCCATACAGCCAACAAAACCCAGCGTCGCCCCTGCTTGCAAGTGCTATAAAAATGACGCTACAACTTGAAATATGGCAGAAAATAATCCACTATAGTACTAGTATAGAAGTTCTTGAAAACCCAGTAGAAAAATCCAGTAGAAACATCCACATATGGAAAACTGATTTCATATGGTGCTTGAATATTCAACGCGATCAAGGAACCAAAGAAAATCAGTCGCCCAAAATGACATCGAACTCAGACCCCCCCTCCCCAACTCCCTCCCCACACACACACATGCGCCACGATCTGAAGTGTAAGTTCAGTGACAGAATCACTGATTTCAAATGGTGCTAGACTGTCTGACGCGCAGTTCTCTATTCACCATGCGAGACCAGTGTCCCATCATGCATTCCACTTCCGCGGTGTACGATCCTTCCGCCCCCACCCTCACCCCAACCCCCAAACACCCGCGGAGAACTAACACAGATGCGTTCAACAATCGAATAATCCTCCGGAGAAATCGCTTCATATCAAATACGAGGTAGAGACGCATAGAGCGGCAGTGGCGGCTCTAGGATTTGGCAAGTGGGGGGGGGGCGTTGGGGTGGCAACTTATAATCATGGGGGCCATCCATTTGTTGTTTAATGTATGTAGCATTAAGTATAGGGTCCCAACTGGGGGCACTGGGGCAGGCACTCAATAGGGGCACGGGCCCCTCTGCCCCCCCGGTGGAGCCGCCACTGTAGAGCGGGACAGAGGTGGGAGCCAGAAATCGCATAAGCTCCTGATATATAACTGTCGCCTTGTTTTGGTGGTTCTTTGCCCTGCCTCCCTCCCTCCTCCCTCCCTCCTCCTTCGCACTCCCAATAATTCTACAAATCTTGCACCAGAGTAACGGCACAAATATCCATACAAAATGTCCGCTCATCGACGAATCTGCGCCGAGCGAGTCTGTCGACCCAGTGTTCGAGTCCTCAAGTCGACAATAATGGAAATGTTCGTGTCTTGAATTGAGTTAGAGAGCCATTGCAAGCAATTAGCCGAACGCCTATATTAGAAATCGAAAGATCGTTTTAAAATTTATCCACAACGCATAGTGGCAACACTGGTCGAGGCTGACCACAGCGTATAATGTAAAAATGGTTGTTTTCAGCTGCCCCACTTACGGTAGAAATTTTCGGGCGAGGGACGTCCCACCCTCATCCATGCACCGCTTTTCTAAAATCTACAACATCTGACTTAAATTAATAACAAAGACGCTATCAACAAAGTCTCTAACCCTTGGAGACAATGACGCAAAATTGACCGTGCAACCATGGCGACGCCGACATGCAGTCTACGTCATCCACTCTAATCTAATCTTAAACTTCTATAGCGCCACTGCATAATGCGCAGAAGCACCAGCCATGCAATGACGCACCAATACACTATGACACAAGATCCAGGTCAAATCTAGGACACGAATTGGACGTCATTTGCCTTTGTAATAATCCTAGGAACGACGAATCAATTATCCACTTATGTAGCGCCATGTTTATGCAGTCACTTGCTAAGATGGAAGTTGGAATAGAAAGATGTCTGGTGATAACTGTCAGTCAAAAAGGCAGCTCACATAGGCTTAAATTTAAAGGTAGGCCTGGAAGCTGGAGCATCTGGCAATAACTGGAAAAGTTAATGGAAAAAATAGCCAGACGAAGCAGAGAAACACTGTCTACGAGAAGGAATTGAGGGAGTAAAGAATAACATCGAAGAGAATGTAAAAAGTCGAGCGAAATGGAGAAATCCATGATCGCTATTCGCTAGCGTAGAAATGCACAGAACCTGGAGAAAGAAGAAAAAGATCATCCGGATTCGATTCGATATATATATATATAAGTATAGCATATATATATATATATATATATATATATATATATATATATATATATATATATATATGCTGATACTGATATATATATATATGTGTGTGCTGATACTGAATACGAATAAGGCAAATGCCGACAGACAACGGCGCTGTATATTCGTCGGTTCTTACCTCAGAGAAGAAGAAGAAGAAGCATAGATATTCCAGATCACAGATCGTCCACTTCACTCGCACAGTATATTAACTCAAACGCAACGTACGCTACTCTTCCGACGATAACAACGCCCGATATAATCGTCGTCGTCGTCGAAGAAGAAAAAAAGAAGAAGAAGAAGAAGAAAGAAGAAAAAAAAGAAGAAGAAGAAAGAAGAAGAAGAAGAAGAAGAAGAAGAAGAAGAAGAAGAAGAAGAAGAAGAAGAAGAAGAAGAAGAAGAAGAAGGGACCTAGTCATAATCCATAATGCTCCAGGAGAGAGAGAGGGAGAGAGAGAGGAGGGAGGGAGGAGGGGAGGAAGGGAGGGAGGCCAGCCAAAGAACCGTCCGCTCGTGTCACGGTGCCAAGCAGCGCACCACGAGGGCGTCACCAGGTCGCCCGTCCTCCCGACGTCCATCCCGTTCCATATGCATCCATCCACCGGCGTCCCGCCACTGTATATCCCATCCGGTCTGTCGGCGAATCCCGCAATCCCCACCCCACCCCCACCCCGCTATCCCTGCGTGTGTGTGTGTGTGTGTGCGCGAGTTTGCGCTCGTTCAACTTTCGTCGGAATTGATCGGTCGGTAGGTGGCGCTGTGGCAACGACAACAACGACGATGACGGCGGCGGCGGCGGCGGCGGCGAAGGCGATGACGTCAGTAGCCCCAGCTCATCGGTCTGTTCGTATATGTGCGTGTGCGTGTGTGTGTGTACGTTCGCCGACCCGCCAACATCGTCGAGATGAAATCAAAAGTTCGATAGCTGGCGCCGTCATGTAGAATCGTACCTGAGCGACGGAGCAGAAGGAAAAGGAACGCACGCAGAGCATTAATAATAGAAAGACAATGACACGCAGAATTCAGTTTCTACTGGAAGCGCCATAGTAACGCTCATCCACTGAGTTTCCCCAATTTTCCCCAAAACGCGACACCACAAAAATCCTGGCTACGCCACCGCTGATACATTTTCAATAAACAGACCTATAGGAGTACACATACATAGGCCTATATATATATATATATATATATATATATATATATATATATATATATATATATATATATATATATATATATATATATATATATATATATATATATATATATAGCAGAAGGAAAAGGAACGCATTATCTCTCTCTCTCTCTCTCTCTCTCTCTCTCTTTCTTTCTTTCTCTCTCTCTCTCTATATATATATATATATATATATATATATATATATATATATATATATATATATATATATATATATATATATATAGATAGAGAGAGAGAGAGAGAGAGAGAGAGAGAGAGAGAGAGAGATAATTATATAATAGTTTAAAAGTATCCAGAAAATATAATTATAGACATATATTAGAGTAATCGAATTCTTGAAATCAATTGAAATTTGATCGGCATGCATTTGCTAGTATATATGTAACATTTCCACACCTTCTACAGTAGAACCAAGATATCGATATATAGAACTGGTTAAGCATTCAAGCATGCATATATCTCATGACCTATTTTAAGGCCATATTAAAGAAATAAGAACTTTTAAAAATGGCACCAGTCCTCTAAGCTTAATGCTTTAGTTAAGCGGCTGCTGTAGGCTACCATTAGACGAACATTCTACGTGAACATTCTGACATCTAAGACATATAAAAAAACAAGTTAAGACGATCACGCCTGATCTGACCTCGTTTCAGACTAATTTTAGTCTTCAACACAAAACGCCGAACAAATTACCTCGTTTTTACTCTATCCATCTTCCAGTTAGCCTCATCGTTAAATTAATCGCCGTTGCCTGTCGTCGCTTGGACATCGTCAGAGGCCGTGACAGAAAGCAGTCTAAGCCAAGCCGCCGTCACGGCTGCTATTTTGTGGGCGATGAGACAGAGGCACCTGGTTACCGCCCAACATCGGCGTACCTGAGGACCTATACCTGCCCTCACAATGGATCAACTTAGACGCGCCCCTAAAGCGCCAACCGTCGCGGGGCCTTTGCCGTTCGTTAGATGAAAGACATGCGTGAATCATGGACAAACAGAGAATACAGTGGAATCGCAAATCGGGTTTTTCTATGCGCTGGATGTGTGTGTGTGTGTGTGTGTGTGTGTGCAAATACTGGATTTTGTGATTAGTATTGGGATAGCATTGGTTATAGAGCGTCGAATGCAATTCTCTTGGGTCGCCTCGCGGGGTCTTCCATCGACGCCACAGCACACTGAAGACATCCGGGCGAAGTTCTCTCTTATTATTGTTTTTATGGTCTCCAGATACACAGGACCAGCAACCGATGGAACCACCGGCCCCACCTCCACCCCATCCAACCCCACCCACTCCCCCCGCACACGCGCACACATCGCCGAAAAATCAGAAACGATAACGAAGAAATACCGCAAAACTGGAGCTGATAGTCGCCGAAATAAATATGATTAAGAAGCTTTTACTACACGAGCGAGCGACTCTCGACTTCTGTCGCTTAAATCGACAACAACTAAAACACATCGCACATGGCCAACGGGGGGGGGTCAAACCCTCCATCCCCACCCCAGCCCCCTCCCCACCCCGCCGCCACACTTCCTTGCCTCCCCCTCCAGGCCCCCGCTCCGGGCAATATAAACGCATGGCATCGTCGCAAATAATTCATACAAATCGAATGAACCGACGAGCGTGAAAATTTAATCGCCATGCAGCGGTGTTGCCGCTTGGATTCTCTTTTTTTCTAAATCAACGGAATTGCGACCAATACGTTCAGTACACAAGTCTTCTAATACCGAAGCATTTTGCCGCTCTCGAAAATTGTTTAAACAGAATTTCTGTTAGTCAGAAGAAATATTCCGGACGACTTGACAATCAGCATTAATAATGAAAATTATACTAAGCCATAAATTTAGCTCAAACTTAAGAATGTTATGTGGTGGCATTGGTCATAAACTGAAGCTACTGTTATTTGGTGTGCATCGGTTGATGCACTATGGCTATGAAGCGGCGCTATAGAAGTTTATGCCTAGATTAGTATTCAGGTAATTTCATGTCTTATAGTCAATATAGTGGCTGTCATACAGTATTAACCCCTTACCTGGGCGTCACGGATATATCTGTCCATTTTACATTGAGTTACAGTTAAATACACGGTTAAGGGGTTAAAGGAACCCAAAGAATAAAATCAAGCGCAGAAATAGGAAGAACATCTCTGCCTCTTCTTCTTTCCATTGACCCAGAAATCAAGAATCATATTTTTATTAGAATAGAAATTCTGGCGAATTAAGCATTTATAAACATCGAATTTCCTATCAGTTTTTGTCCAATCAGATTTCACAAACGAATCGCGCCAAAATCAGTTGAATAAACACGCTAAAAGTTTGACAGACGAACAACAACAAATCAGCACGAAACATTTTCCGGGACCTCGCACTCTTAATGCAATATTATGGAATATTTATGTAGCGCCTCTTCTGAAAAAATCACCCAAAGTCGTTCCAGCTGCGATTGCTGCATACTGATCAGACTGCAGCGTGTAATAGGCCTATCCGTCACTGTCAAATATGTAATAGGACCATGCTATTCCATATTCCGTTCATAGACTCTTTTTCATGTGAAAAATTCACTGGAACAGGACGACATGCATGGAGTGGCTGCATCAAGTCAGATCCACCTGAATGACTTGGATCTAACTTGATGCAGCCACTCCATGCATGTCGTCCTGTTCCAGTTCAATCCATCGTGTTTCCAGCAGCATCTTGGGCCTGTGACGTCATTGCAGGTGAACCAGGTGAAGCCGGGTTCGAGTAGGAAATGTATGCCTCGATTTCAACCGACACAGTCAATAGGCCAACAGTGGCGTATCCAGGGCATGCCAGGTAGGGCAGATACCTTCTAGCCACCTAGACATGGGGGGGGAGTTTAACATTTGGGGAACAGACATTGGGATGTCATACTACTTGCCAAAATGTCAAAAATGGGGGGGGGAGAAATATAAAACTTGGAGGATTTCTCCAGAGAAGTTCTAGTCCTTGACTGTCCTTCGGCATCACTTGAAGAGGGCCAGAAATTCTACATGGAGTATAAAGAGAAGAAATTGGGAAAACTGACTTTGATCACGTAATCATATAGACACCAGTTCGCATCCGTAAAATCAAGAAAGTACATCTAGAGTTTAATTTTGTGCCAATAAAGTGTCAGTATGTGATTTTAAAAATGTGTTGCTATTCCGCTAATTCAATTTTCTGACCTCCTTGCTATGGGGCGCCAAGGACCCTAGAAACGTCCCTGTGTGTGTGTGCACTCTAAAAGCGCCAGAATTATTAACAGAGACTTCTTCAACTCTTTCAGTCAAAAAAGAATCTGAATACCGTTACACGAACTCCTATGCTAACAAGCTCTGTACAGCTTATAGGCAGTGGACTTCTCTCTCTACAGTCTACAGGCGTTTTAACCCTGACCCTAACCCCAACCAATGGCTTAGCCTGCACCGATTCAAACGAAATTTTACAAACATAAAGATAGTAAGATACATCAATCTATGTCATAAGTGCAAAATTTCATAAGAATATATTCACTCCTTTGAGCACTTTTCAACGTTTGCGATTTACCCTTACTGCTTATATATTAACCCTAACCCTAACCCTAGCCAATGGCTTAGCCTTTACTGATTGAAACGAAATTTTACAGACATAAAGATTAAAGATACATCAAGAGAACGGCATTGACAGACGTGTGACTGGCTAGAACTTTTGACAGGCAAGTGAAGAGGACCTAGTACTCAAGATTTTTCAAAAATTAGGGCACTATCTCTTGTATATCAAAAGTTCTTGGCATTCAGAATTGTGCCTGTGCTATTCTCTTTTGCTTAAAATTGACATTTTTATCAAGGTGCTCTTTTACCTGTCCCAGATGTCTACGTCACCGCCAGTGCCAAATATTTCCCGCTTTTGTCAACGTAAATTTAGTTACTCTGAAACTGATATCTTGCCCGTATCACGTACGGGATTAACGCTAAGGAGGTTAACGCTTATTCGGCAGCAATGAAGAAGGTCTGCTCTTGAGAATCCGTCGCTGGTAACGCTTTCATTTGTTCGCCCAATGCTATAATCCTCCGACAAGAAAACCATTTAAAATCATCGTCGTTTACGTAAAAGAGATTTCGTAGAACTCTTACTAACCCTAACCTTTATTCGCAGTCCAGTAAATACGACGAAGACCATCGAATCTGCACACGTCTCTCTCTCCCTCTGTCTGCCTGTCTCTCTGTCTGTCTCTGTCTCTATCTCTGTCTCTCTCTTTCTCTCTCTGTCTGTCTGTCTGTCTGTCTGTCTCTGTCTGTCTGTCTGTCTGTCTGTCTGTCTCTCTCTCTCTCTCTCTCTCTCTCTCTCTCTCTCTCTCTCTCTCTCTCTCTCTCTCTGCATGACTGGATGTATGTTTGCAGAACATAGTATTTGCAATAATATGTCCGTAAAAATCTATTAAAACCGTTAAAGCGAAATACTTGTCGGTCTAACAAACAAAGCGAGCACAACTGACTAAGCTTAGATCTACTTACTTACTCCCGTTTGCTCTAAAGAACGGTCACAACCCAAACAACTGCTGTTCATTTAGACAACAAAAAGTATGACGACGACGACGATTAGGTATATCCATATTGTATGCGTCACGTAGCGACTAAAATAGTCCGCAATTATTATTACTGTAGGTCTATAGCGGATTATTTAAGTAGACTGATATTCAGACGTCGATGAAGCTTATAAAGACCACCAACCAGCAGCAAAATACGGTGCCTAATTATAGTCTACACCAGTAGGCCTACACAAAGAGGTTGAGGAACATGGCATCATGTGTATCCGCGGCTGATAACTGTTCGCGGTAAACGCATTGAGCCAAATTGAACAAAATTTCCACAACATTTTTCAGAAAAACTGGAAATATCCAAATATCTCACCTTCATATTTCGACTGTTGCATTTCATCTGTTGTCTCAGCAACGAAGCAGGTCGATGCCATTGCA
This sequence comes from Metaphire vulgaris, assembly GCA_018105865.1. Taxonomy (NCBI): domain Eukaryota; kingdom Metazoa; phylum Annelida; class Clitellata; order Crassiclitellata; family Megascolecidae; genus Metaphire; species Metaphire vulgaris. Next base: position 861,136 of record CM030843.1, on the reverse strand, counting down.
GTACAGACTGCTTACAAGACCGGACTTCCATTTTCTTAAAAATACACGTGGCTTTGGAACTACGTTTAGACACTCGATAAGCACAGCTAGTTCTATCCAGCAAAACCCTTCTATCCACTATAGGCCTATAGTATAGAAACCAAAGGAAAGCCACGAACCTCAGCCATGCCAGGCTGCAAAATATCATCAAAGGTATAATATGCAAGAACCAAAGTGACTGCCTGTTAGCACGCACACGTACGGCAAGCAAGCACTCGCATATTCAAACGACAAGAAAAAACATTCACGCACACGCTCGCTCGCTCGCACAGACGAACAGCCAGGCGTTAAGCCTTCTATTATAAAAGCATTGTTAGGAGCTGGTTCGTTCAAACACGCGTTTGCCTTTAGACGATCATCAGGCCTACGATGCGAATATTGGTCGGCAAACAAACAGTCAGGAGCCCATGAGAGAGAGAGAGAGAGAGAGAGAGAGAGAGAGAGAGAGAGAGAGAGAGAGAGAAGAGAGAGAGAGAGAGAGAGAGAGCGGCTTATCAAGGTATTTGCGACAGGTAAAGAGGTCGTTCCACGCTCCACTGAATCGATATCGAGGGAATGAAAAAGCGCACCCGATGCTCCGGCGCTTAAATCAACAGAGAGCCCCCCGCAGCGATCGAAGCTCGGACACGTAAAAATCGATGGCGAACGCACGCCCGCACGCACGTAAGCACCAGCAGTGGTGGAAAATGCCCGCAGACGCCCAAGCATTGTGCGACTGAAAGCATCGACAGAGCTTTTCGCATTGAGAACAACCTAGAATCTCGAGACGAGATAGATGTATTGATAGCGATATAGGCCTATACTGATATATAAAGCTTAGGCAGATATATTGGTATAGGCTAATTGGCGCAGCAACGCGGGTGGAACGGGGGTGGGGGAGGGTCCTATTCGGACTTGGACCGATCATGGGCTTTGTCCAAATCAGTTTAGTAGTTGGGGTGTCGGGTGGGGTGGGGTGGGGTTAGTAGCCTATCATGAACTCGAGGAAAATGCACGAAAGCTGAAAGTGCTTGGGACAGGACAACGTTATTTGCTCGTAAGCACTTAATTTTACCCGAAAGCGTCGAAGCCTCCCACATTTCGGAGTCCTGGTTACGCCACTGATTGGCATTGGCATAGAAATATTGACATTAGCCTACCCTAGCCTTTAATAAAATCCGCCTATGTCCCACGGTCTTTTTCAGAAATCAAGCATTGCCTGAAACAGAGGAAAACATGGTTATACATGAAAAGGACATGGAATGCAAAATAGACGAAGAGACAGCTGGCTGCCTGGCTCACACTGTTCGTAGTGCGGGGCTGCTCCTCCTCCGCAGTGCGGGATCTGCGCCCCGCACTGCGGGCTGCTTCTTCTCCACAGCGCAGTCTGCCTCTCGGCAGTTCGGAATAATTCTGCAGCTACGTAGTGATTTGAAGATATGAAGATAAAAACACACGAAAGTGTTGTGTTTTGTCTGAGAATTTCTTCAAACCACCGAGATATTTACAATGTTCAACAGGCCATCCATTCGCTTCTCTCACACTGTCACACAGCGAATACATTATAGAACTTGTTTTCGTTGTCTACAAAACCTGTTGTAGGCCTACAGTAAAATAAGTAAGTAAGCCTTTCTAGTGAACTAGATATCAGCCTCATAAAATAGCTATTCTCAATAACTCAGCCTAGGAAAGGTGATGGGGATCATCATATCATATCATATCGTATCCGAATCATGTAATGTAGGCTATTTGTTAGCGCCTATGGCTGAAGAATCATTTCAGAAACAGGAAGGATATAAGTTTTAGACCAAAAAGACTTGAGAAGAGTTGTTTTGCTTTCTTGCTTTTGCGATATGGAGGAAATGATTTCAGAAAACAGATTTTATTGTTTTGAAGACTCGCGTGTGCAAATTATGGGGAATCTGATTCTGGGATTATTGTCTGAGTTCCAGAGTTCAGGTGCAGCATAGGAAAACTGAAACCTGTTCACGGTTAGCCTATAGGCCTATTTTGACAGTGGGTTGACTGATGCGCTTAAATACAGAAGACGATGGCAGTTTACAAGTGAGATTGATATCGATGTACTGAAGAATGCTAAAGATAGTAGCTCAATATATGGTGCTTGAAAATCCGGGAGATGAGATGATGAACGTGCAGGACGAAATAAGTTTCAAAAATGCGGTTGAATTTGATGAAATCTGTGCATTATTAGCATTATGTCATAACGAGGGTTGTATCTTGATATTTTAAATGCAAAAGGTGATGGCCCATGTTTGCCAATGATTTATATCAATTAGTAATGGATGAAAGATAGTGGCTGAATATGGCGTGATCTATAACAGAACGAAATAAATTTAAAAATGTGCGGTTGATTTGCAATTTGTTGATGGAGGCTATGGAAAATCGGGGCTTGTCAAGCTTGAGGGGCTATAAATACATAAGGCGATGGCCTTTTACAGTAATCTGATGTCGATGTAGTGAAGAATGCTAAAGACAATGGCTCAATATAGTGGTTGAAATCGATCTCTAATAGGAAGAAATAAGTTTCAAAAATGCGTTTGAATTTGCACAAATTCTGACCAAACGTATATATGTCCGCTTAATCTGCCCCTAAACTAGTCATATGGCGCTATCTTTAGCATCCATTACTACATTGATATCAAAATGTGGTGGTGATGACCTTTTTTCCATGCATTTTTTGTAATAAGTAGTATTCATGAAATTTCCTATTTTTGATTATTTGTAAAAGTTGAAATTGGGATTATTGTGGTGTCAACAACTGTCAAAACTTTTTAACCCTGTCAAATTGTTGACGTTGTTAATGGACAGTCCGCATTTTCTCCATACTCTGTCTTGATGTTTCCCTCTAGTTGACTGATCTCTGGAATGACCTGGTCTTTTGCGGATGGATTTGACATCCATCGATCGATTCGATTGATACCCTGAGAAATGGTGCTATAGATTCAAGCTCAATATAATAATATAATAATTGATTTTCGAAGATGATAACGAGTCATTGACATCTATAAATAGCCTAGACTGCTCATGGCCTATAGTTGTCATTGCAACCACTGAGGCTAAAATGCCGCCATCTTGGTGGTTTAAAGTCTGTTACACGTTAAGGATTTAATGTGGTAAATTCGTTAAAAAATGCCATCATGCACAGGCTGTACAAACAGAACGGGAAAGAAGTAGATTGTTGGACGGACATTGATAAAAACGCATCTTCAATGGAAGATGATCGTCTAAACGGATTATCCTTTATGTATATCCACAACGTCTTACACCGGACACGTTGATAAAATGATCACTTTGAGATTTGAGATAAGATAGCCCCCGTTAACCAGTTGTTATGAGCTCCGGAATTGTTACCAGACAAATAAGTAAACACAAACCAGAGAGAAAGCTTGGCGCATTGCACCAGCTTCTTGAACGCACAATGAATCTCTATCAGGGCATCTTAAATGCTTGGCAGAGATCCAGGAAGATTATTACTATTAATGTAGCTGTCTGCAGTTAAGGTCGCTATAATAAATGCCTGACAAAGCAGCCGCACACAATTATCAAACACGTTGAACACCTGATGTCACAGTGGCTAGTCAGATTGACCAGAATGGACATGTTTCTCCAGCTGACTTCATCACCTGGGAAAGATGGGCTTCTTTCAGCCTGAAGCAGCCCCCAAATGAATTTTTATAAAATAGCGTTGCGGCTCAAAAGAAAGGGAGGGAGGGAGTGAATTTTTGGCCCCAAACCTAAAATCCTGGCTATCTTTCATCAATGGTGTTATTCAGAACAGGCTTTTTAACTGTTATCTCTACTTGCTAAATTACATGTTGGCACCATTTGAATTGCAATCAGTTATTATTGGTATTATGCAGTGCTCATCAATCCTACTTGATTTTGTTATGGATATCTGATTTTAGTCAAATAATTTAGTACACAGCTTAGTATTTGTCCCATGCATTGCTGCATCAGCAATGCATGGGATAAAGAAGAAGAAGAAGAATGTAGTATCCAAAGTGTTTGTAAATATAATTTGTGAACATCATGCATACATTTTATTTGTCATGATTTATCATTTGTTTTAAGTTTTCCAATGTCAAATTCAAGTTTGCCAATGCTGGATTTGCAACATGAAATGGACAATTTCACTTGTTGGGATCACGGATCTGAATGAGAGAACTGGTTTGAGTAATAGACAACAAGACTTGAGAAAACACTGCCAATCACAAGTTTCCTCAACATTTGAGAAATTTGATAATAATTTTATATTCATTACTGTTTTGTGACAAAGTAACAGTAGTGAATTATCATTCAATGACATTTTTACATAGTGTCAAAAAATGTTTGCAATATGCAACAGACTCAAACTTAGATTAAATGGAAACCACAGAAATTGCTGCAATTTTCTAATTAAATACCGCAGGACTTGGCAACGCCACATAATTTAAGTAAGAAATTCTAACACACGTAGCCATGTCGGTATTATGACAATCTGCCGAACAATAACAGTGGTCACATGTCAATATTTTACTGTATCTTAATAGGAAATGATCCATAATCAGTTTTTTAATGATTAACATGCAAAGTCAATTTGATTACATATTGTTGATTGTGATCAGGTAATGATTTCAGACAACTGCCTGTAATTTGTACAGCTGTTGAATCAGATGCTCAGAATGAGCAGACAGTCAAATGAGCCAAGTGGACTGGCAAAATCTGAAGTAGAAACTGTTGTCGCCACCATCTGCTACTACACCATTGAAAAAGTCCACGTTGTCTCAAAAGAAAGTTGACTACCTTTCACGCAGATGTGCTGCAATGAGAAAGAAATTGAACCTGTTCCGACAGAGAACATCACGTTTGAGGAAACGCCTTCTCTGCAAATCATTGAAAATCTGCAAAAGCAGCATCTTGTAAATGAGCAGTGTGTTGAAATGTTGGAGAAAACATTTAGTGGGAAAAACACTAACAATGACCTTTTTGGCTTGTCTCTTTTCTTTTGTTTTTCCTCTTCACTTTGCATCCCCCACAAATTTCCTCAAAGAATCAAACTGAGCTGATAGTGACTGCTCAATTATTTAAGTGCTTTGTCTACAAATCCATCATGCTGTTGAAATAACACAACTAGTAAATAAGAATTTAACAAAATAAGTGCTTATACAAGATTTTTGAATTGGTTCAGGCAAAATATCACTGTAATTAATATATATATATATATAACGATATATATCATATATATATATATTTTAAATATAAATATGATATATATATATAGTTACCCATTCTTAGGGTACCTCGAAACATCATTCAATTTTGGTACTTTAAAATGAAAAGTGCCAAAGATTAGTGTTGCTGAATATGGCGTCAAGAGCATTCGATCTGATTCAAAACCTCGTTTAAAATGAATGAAGAACATTAAGACTAAAAGAGGTCACTTCTTCTGGGTGAGCACTAGTATGGAATTATAAGAAATAGAGCATTTGTGACGACAAAAACAATGTCATACCTAAATTTAATTCTTCTTAAGCCTGTAAGACTAAGTAGGACTAGCTGCCTAATATTGTACATATGACTGCAATGGTGTAACAATATAACTACAGTCAATTAATTGAAAATTGATTCATGTGATGTAATGTAATAAATAAAGATTTCAATGGCCCCGCCTGGTTCAAACTTAGTTTGGACCTTGAAATTGATCCCTCTGTACATAATAAAATGAGAGTCTCATCATGGGGAGTCTGACTCCTTGTCTTTGTGGGAGATTGTCACCTCCCAGTTCCCATTCCATTGGCTATTTAAAGAGTAGACAAGTCAGCAAACAGTAGCTATACATTTTGCCATTCCTAATCAATGCTCAAACACTAAATGAAAGTCAAATAGCCTCTCTGATGTTTTACAACGTCAAACAGTGGACTTTGGATGTGATTTCAACACAGAAGAAATCCTACTGAGTCTGAACCTTTTTTTATTCAGCAGCAGCAATTTATTTATTCAGCAACATAAGATCAGTAACATAGATCAGCAACAACATACATAATGACGCAAGAAACTTTTTGATTATACTTGAAGTCAAAATTAAAACTCGAATACAAATTAATTAAGTAACTAAAGTAGTTAAGTTTATATTATAATCCAATTATTCTTACGTCTGTCTACTAAGATTATACGAAGGCCGCTACTTGCTGTACATAAACCTAGTTCGCCAAAGAGATACTGATCAGATAGTTTTATCATGCGACAACGTGCGCTATAAAAATGATAAATTACTTTAGACAGTCTGCGCTTTTATTATCAAAGGCGAAATACAATAAAGTAGAATTATGACATTAATTCATCAGACTAATAAATTATTTGAACAATTATAGACGGAATGGTATTTGACCAAATAATTCAGAATAATGTGTTCTTTAACTGGACTGTCGTTTGAAACAAAAATATAGTTGAGCATCCATTCGCTAAATGTTTCGTGTTTACTTAGAAGTGCATAATCATTATCTATGAACCGTAATTAAATAGCAGTCTGATTTTTTATAGATGTCATAACGAGTACTATGACGATAACAACCAAAATCATATTCACGTGACTGTCTTACTATGTCTATAATGCTAAAGTCTTTGTTTTTAAAATGTCTAATTATGTAGCGTACTAGCGCTCTAAGAGTTTCCGCGTATCGGAGTAAAGAGTTCGGTCGATCGATTTACGCGTTTTGTGATTTTATTCTTTTAAATTCTGATTTCTTAGCATTTCTTTGGAAATAGAATTTTAAACTAAAATGGACGAAACCTGCGACGAAGAACTGATCCAAAAGGAGGTGAGAGCGGTGGAGAAACGATATTTCCCAACTGCGTCTATAATTCGCCTATTGGGACGAGACGTGGATCAGAATTATCTGTCCCTATTTCACCCATTTTCAACTGTTTTCAGTTTATTGTTCAGGTTTCGTAATTTTTCTAGGCAAATTGCATACAAATACTAGATAATTGTATCAATAATCGCTGATAGTATTACCCAACTCCTAGTGCACCGTTGCGCAATGCCAGCAAATTTACTTACATTTATATAGCGCCTGGTGTACTGCAGGGTTTGCTGAAGTTTCCGAGCCGTGATAGAAAGGAGGAGTGAATGAGGAAAGTGTGTGATCTTAAACCCGTGGTCGAGTATATGTTATTGGAGAGGAATTGAACAATCTGAAGATGGGTTTCTTTAACTTTCGACTGAATTATTTGGTTTAGTTTCTCTATAGCGTCTGTGTATAATGGTATATGCTGTTGTTCATTGCATTTCTGATGAAATCGAGATTCAATTGTAAACCAAGTGCACGGTATTATTTCTTTCTGATGGCACTTTTCTCTGATGGCTCTTTTCTCTGTTAAAACAACATGCTAACTGATGTCTTTGGCTGATGCCATTTGGTTATTTGCTCATGGATTTGGGTAACATCAATTGATACTTTCGTTTATTAGAACTTTGCTATAAAAATGCCTTACTATTTCATAGTGTTTTATGATGATGCATCATTTTGCAACTTAATTTATGTGAACATGCAAGTTTTTTTATATTGGTGTTTTGACATAAAATAATGTCACTCCATTTGTGTGTGTTTGGTTGTGTTTACCGGTATTTGATGCTTTCTCATTATATTGGTTGTTCTCGGACTGTGCTCAGTAGACCTTAAATGTTCAACCGATGTCTGTGAGCAGCTTCCAGGAAATATGTGTTAATGTATGTCATCATTTTTGGGGTTTAATTTAAAAAATGGAGTCTATAACAAAAACATGGCTTGCCTGAAGTTTCAGGTACCATAAAGTGTGAGAACTGAGAACTTAAACAAGACTGCTGTCAAGTAGTGGGGATGATTGGACAATTCTCAGACCAAAATTTTCAGCCATCATTGTGGGGTGGGGTACTTCCTCAGTTCTGGCTTAGCTACCCAACCCTCTGACATATTGGGCACTGGGCAGTAATGCTAATTCCTGGTGAAACCGGTTGGCTTAATGACTTAATTTGCATTTGCCTGTTCTGTTGACCCAGAAACTCTCTAGAACAACCATTTATGATACTTTAAGTTATTTGAGCTAACACCTGAGATTCTTCTGGGATGATTAACATTTCCTTGCAACATATGAGCATGTTTATGGTGTTGTGGATTGCCATATGGGGTGAAATTGACATTGGATCTGGTTTTGATGATGTGGTGAGCCATTTATGATGTTGTGCAGTGCTGATGTCACCCTAGTTAAGTTCTGTACCAGTTTTCTTGATTTAAGTTTACATAAATTGGCCTCTTTTTCTTGATGGCTCTCTTCTTGCAGTATCGGTAATTGTAGTGGTTATGCCACTGAGTAGAAATCTATTAGAGGCGCTCTATATAAATTATTGCACTTCTTAGCATTCTCAAGAGCTTTGTAGCATCAATTGAGATTGTCATTCAAGTCATTCCTGAAATTACTTTAGACACAACCTTATGTAGCTTTACACATTGTTTAGGTAACGTCATTTCACCAAACCTACGTAGGTAAATACTGTGAAACTGGGATTTTGTCACTCATTTTGATGTAATAGCCTTTCTACTTCCCTTATATCATATATTTTGGCTGTTCCTTGAATGCAGCTTAGCCAGGTTTAGCTGTATTTGGACATATGTGTTTGCGAATATGTTTTTCTTCATATCTGAACAGAACCTTCTGTGAAATGAAATCTCATTTTGACCAAATGTTGAAAGCATCTGTAAAAATTGTTAAGTGTGTTTTGGGGTGGGGTGGGGTGGGGTGGGGGTTAGGGGTGAGGATAATATAACTTACCTGTACAGTATTTGGTACACTGGTGGATGACCAATGACTATGACTAGCTGTGAATACTTATTATGTTAGCCATAAATAGGCCACAGTCCAATGTATTAATAATATATAGATGCTTATTAATTGTTGTGTTGTTGTTGTGAGAAGGTTGGTGATTTTCCAGTAGTCTTAGTGTCCATTTGAAATGCTTGCATTCATTTCTTGCATTTGCTATCATTAAAGGCCTTCAATGGTATAGAGTTTTTTCTCTTTTGTTTGTCCAAGACTTTGGTAAATGTTGTAAGAAAAGTTTGGTGCTTACCCTGTGGTTGGTACATGGAGACGTTTAGAGGAGAATTATGGTATTATGGTCTTTGGCTGAATGTCTTTTTTAATTAAATGTCTTTATTTATTAAACCATTTGAATGTTTGAATTTATTCTTTTGAATGGAGGTCCACAGGCCTACATCAAATGATGATGCTAGCAGCACTACACACGGGTTTATTGACAAACCATGACTAAAATGGAAACAGTCAAAACAGATTATTATTATTATTATTATTATTATTATTATTATTATTATTAAAATATGTTTTTAATTTTGTAAAGCAGTATGTTGTCACTGAGGTCTGACTTTGAGGAACACAGACATTTTTATTCCTTGCATTGCATAAGAGTTGTGTTTGTCATGTGTTGTCTGCATTTTCATATATATATATATATATATATATATATATATATATATATATATATATATATATATATATATATATCCCCCTGCACTGATAAATCATGTTCTGAAGAAATATCCCAGGAGAATTTTCTTGGTGTTCTTTGTCTTGATGTCCTGTAATCAAATTCTTATTCAATATCTTAATTGCAACACACACCCATTAGAGGATAAATTCAGATGACGATGATGATGAAATGAAACTGATGGAAGCCTCTTCTCTCCCCCTCCCGTCCCGATCATTTGTTTGTGTCTGTGCTTGTTCTTCCACGTGTATGCGTGTTTGTGTGCCTGTGTGCGCGCGTGTCCGTGCACTTGGAACCCGATGCCTGGAGGATCCTTGGAAGGATAAACGACTGATCTTTATTCTGCATCCAGGGTCGTTGAACGGACGGACGGACGGACGGACGGACCGACGGACGGACCGACGGATTCGTCTGGTTATTTATTATTGCCGCCGAAGCTTCTAGAAGGCAGTGGCCCTCCCCTCCGCCTGCCTCTCTACCTCCTCCTCCTCCTCCTCCTCTCGCCGCATAGCCCGCCCGGTCTCGGCGTCCCGCGCATCCGGGCGGGCCAGCCGCTCTGGCGCCGTCATCCAGGAAGTGAACGAGAAGGAGGAGAGGAGTAGAGTGGAGGGGAAGAGAAGGAGTTCCATGCTTTTCCGGGGGAGGGGGCAGGGCAGGTCGTTGCCGCCGGACGATGAGGTATTTCTCGGTAGTTGTGGTCAGAGGAGCCAGGAGTGCTGGGCGGAGGGGGGATAGTCAGGATTGGGGTGGGTGGGTGGGTGGGTGGGCAACGGGCGAGGCATTCTCAGTGCGGCTGTACCGATCTGACATTGTGTGCCGAGTGCCTGGACTCTGAGGCCATTGGCCTGTGCCTGATGCCATCTAGCGGCGGCGGCGGTGGCGGTGGCGGAGGGCACTGCAGTGGACCGGGACTGTAAAGAATGACGGGCATTGTCTGGCATTGTCTGAACTGAGTGACTGACTCTCGCTGCCAGGAAAAATTCAATAACCACCGGACAAGGACGTCTTATCGTTGCACTTTGCCGTAAAAACCGAATGTGAAACCACTGTGCTTTATAGCGGTGACTGAATGCACACGCACGCACGCACACACAAAGTGCAGTCCAGTATGAGCAGGTTCGGTGACCTTCAACCGTGACCTTCACCTGCATTGATCTCTTTAAGGACTTATGCCTCAGCGCTGCCCTGGAGACACATTACACATTAGAAGAATTATGAGGATTATGCAGAGAACAGATAGAGACAGACAGAGAGAGAAATAAGAAGCATACCTAGAAGAGATACAGACAGACAGACAGACAGACAGACAGACAGACAGACAGACAGACAGACAGACAGACAGAGACGTGTCTTTTGTTGTGGTTTGCTAGAGTATTTACCAATTGTCCTATTTCATTGTTGCCGCTATGGGATCGTTTCTAGAATACCGGTATATTGAAATTTGTTGCATCACCGGTAATTGCTCAATTTACAGATTTAACATTTACTTCAGTAAATGTTGTTCCTGTAATCATTGAATTGGAAGATTGCCCTTTGTGCAGTTGGGCTCCAATCAGTTTCCTATTTGATATAATTGCTCTTCAGTATTCAAATTTTATGGCTAATTTGCTTTATTCATTTTCCACGCTCTTAAATATTCATACGTTCCAGGCTTTTGATATGTTGCATCTTGTAAATAGTCCGTGATACCCATTTGTTTTCGAAAAGTTGGTCAAGTGTGCTTTTGCATAGCAGTCGGTTTGAATGACCAGTGTAAGAGATGCTCTGTGCTTCTGTGGCATATAAGATTTCTCTTTGAATTTAATTTAAATTTCTGCAATATCTTTGTTCTAGATTCAGAGTGTTCAAGACTTAATTCAGCTTTTCAGAGAGCAGCTTGAGGCACTGAATGCCCAGTTCGGAACCAGCAAGCATCCACCTTCAATGTACCTTAAGGTTAGATGTTGAACCTGTAATCACAATCACACACAGTGCCATAGAGTACCAGTACCGTAGTTACTAACACAATTGGTTGTGCCACTGCTCCCTAACACAATATCTAGCTTCCACTGTTATCTAGTTATCAGTCTATTGTTACTTGGTTTGGACTTCTTCGTGTTTACAAATTATTGAATTCTGGACTGCAATAGATAATATGCATTAACATTATTTTTATCTAATGCATTCTATCCATACTTGTATTTTACACAACTCTGAGGGGTGGTACTGACATTTACCTTTTTCAGTATACTTTCGGGATTTGAGTAGAATTTTTTGGGGAAAAGTTTGCATAATGCCTGAGATAATTTGGTAAATTTCTGAATGCGCGTGACCATTTCTTCTATATCGGAGTGCAGTCTGCTAAGAATTGCGTATCCTTTCAGGAGTACGAAGGACTAACCAACAAGATACATGACCTGCAGATGAAGCACCAGTCCCTGCAGGAACGCCTCATTAAGGACCGCTACATTAACAATTACCAGAACGAAGATCCAGACCAGCTCAGCTCTCTCAGTCCGAATCCCTCCCTGACTTCGAGCATTCCGGCCGGTTCTGACGTGGGAAAAGGCCTTATCAGAAACACTGTCAAGTGCTACCTGCCAAACAAGCAGGTCACATCGGTCAGTAGAATTGTAGCAAAACTTCCATGAGTGATTTCTTTTTTTTAGAATTCAATCTCGGCTGCTTTGAAGTATGCAAAATTTTTGCCGCGATGTATTTTAGTTTGCGGTTGTTTCTGGCAGATTCAAGTGAGGCCAGGAGTGACACTCAAGGATGCTCTTGCCAAAGGAATGCAACGCCGAGAGCTGAGTGCAGACAGATGTATTGTATATCGACGCACAAAGTGAGACATGTTTCGTACAAAGTTCTGTGCCGTTGATTAATAAATTTTATTACTGTAATCATCGTAGCGAATTCATTTTTGTTACTGAGTCTGGGTGTAATAAATCTGAATGTGCCTTGCGTAATGCTGCCTCACGTTACGCGTGTGTTTCCAAGGTTTACGAAACCAAATATAGCCACCGTGGTTAGATACCCTGTGACTACACATTATTGAGTGAAAGGCTGAAGGCTTATTACTTGGCACATTGCAAATTAAACTAACGATTTATAGACAAATTATTGTTGTCATAGCAACACAATGGTCACATGGGAATCGGACGTAGCACTTCTTGCCGGACAGGAACTTGTCATAGAACTGAAAGATGCTATTGCTTTCCCAGCAACAACCAGCATTGATCACAATTTTGTGAGTTGAGAAAAAGTTGCTACCTGACATTGGCTTGCATTTAGATGGTTTACGATAGCTATTTTGATAGCGTTGAAGATTGCCGCGTAGATTTGTTGCCGCTGTGGTTTTATGGTTTGATGCGACTGCAGCCATTTTTTCGTTTCAGGTTCGTAAGACGTTTCTGTCGTTGGTGTACTGTGACGTCTGCCGAAAACTAGTCTTTCAGGGACTCAAGTGCCAGACGTGTTCGGCACGATACCATCCGCGCTGTCACGAGCGTGCCGATCCGCGCTGCCCCCAGCTGGACGACGGCACTTTCAGCTATGACGATCAGTTGAAGCGCGAAAAAACAAAGCAGTAAGCTCTTCTGCATTCCGGGGTTTGCAAGCGAATACCTTTCATTGTGTGTATATGCAGTTTTATGCTTGTGGATGCGGGTATTTCAAAGCGATTCGATGTCTTGCTGTTTCAGTCTCTTATCGAGAGGATTTGAGTATTCGAACATTCCGCACTCGTCGTCGGCACAGGTGCCGATTCAGCGAGCGTATGCCGAGCAACGGTCAACGTCGGTGCCAAACGTCAACCACCTCGTTAACCTTGACAGCACTTTGGTGAGCTGAAGCAGTCGTACTGTCTGTGGATTTCGTTTGGTGTATAAAGCTTGGCATCGTTTGGATCTGGTGACTTATTACTTATTTCCACATAACATGCTTGAGGCAGGGGTAGGATTGCTTGGATTCTTGCCATGCAACTGGAGGGTTGTGGGTTCGAATCTGACCTCTGGCATTAGGCAAGTTGTTCGCCTCTAACTTGGTCCGTGCTCACGGTTCTTCCCTTTGTGAATGGTTTAAATTGCATTAGCAGCCAATGTAAAATAATAATGTAAGTCCAGTCATGAATGTCTGCTAGTTATCGCATTGGGCTGTTGATATGCTTGCTTTTTCCAGGCTGGTCATCTGTCGGCGTTGATGCCTGCAGCGGATGACAACGCCTCCACTCTTCCAATTCGTGGAAAGGACAACGATCAGAGTTCAGGGTCGTCACCGAGCTCCGGCGTCGTCATGAGGGGAAGTCGCGGCAGGACCAATGAATTTGTGAGTTTGGTGTATTGTCCCTTTATCGAAGTCTCATTTTTCAAGCAGTTTTTTCCGAATCTTTTTGGTATTCTGATTTTAGTTTTCAGATTTGTGCAAATATCTGCAATTTCTGTTGTCATTGTAATGCATCATCTGTTCAGCACTGTTCATCTTGGATGTTCACTTATGTTCGTCTGTTTTCCAGAGAATCCGCCGAGATTCCAACGAGGAGTGGGAAATCCAGTTTGACGAAATCTCGATGGGGCCTCGTATTGGGTCGGGTTCATTCGGAACGGTCTATCGGGGCCAGTGGCATGGCCCGGTCGCTATAAAGCAACTGAACGTAAAGGAACCAAGTCCCGCTCAGCTGGAAGCCTTCAAAAATGAAGTCGCAGTACTTAAGTCAGTACCCAAACAAGTTGTCCTCTTAGTTCTTCTGTGCATTTCTGACTAAGAGTTTACCTTTTTGAATCAACGAAATCCGTTCTACTTTTGCATATTGTGATGAAATTCTTTACTTAGAGCAGTGGTCCCTCGCAGTGCTTAATGCATTAATTGTGATAAACTTCATTTTAGAATTTTGAATTGTAAATCGTGTCGTTTTATTCATCAATTTTTGTAGTTTCTACTTGCATCGAGGCATTTCTGGGATTTTATAGATTGCCTGTTTCTGTATTTTTCTAATACGTGCGTGTTGGCTGCGTGTTTTTTCAGGAGAACGCGACATGCCAATGTTCTGCTGTTTATGGGCTGCACATCTAGGCCTCACCTCACAATCATAACGCAGTGGTGTGAAGGATCAAGCCTTTATAAACATCTTCACGTCAACGAAGTCAAATTTGACATTTCACTAATCATAGACGTCGCACGACAGACAGCTCAGGGCATCGAGTACATATGTCTAATTATTCACGCTATTTTTGAACTTTAAATTAATAGTCTTTAGTGCAAATTTTCTAATTGTTACCGTTGAGCCTTTGCAAAGAACGTAGAGATTGTTTTGGATTTTGCAACTTTCTGTCACTGAATTCAGTAACTTTATTGTTTTCAGTTACTTGCATGCCAAGAATATTATTCATCGAGATCTGAAGTCTAACAGTATCCTTGGACAACGAGTTAAAATTCATGTTGTTCTTGCATTTTCCTGTTACGAGTAAACTGCTGTGACTCCGTTTGGCTCAGCTGTGCCCGAAATCCGGGCAGTTGTGTCAAATCTCGTCTTGCACTTTGGATTCTTGACGATTCTATATTGATTATTTGAGCCGTGGTGTGCCTCAGGTGATTCCAAAAGATTTGTAAATTGCTATTTTAGAGTAGTACGTGCAATCAAGATTTTGGAGGCGAACTTGTCTTTGTAAGTGAATACATGTATACTATCTGATTGATGACATGTTTGCCACCTTAGTTCTTGCCAACCACAGATATCTTTCTAGCAGACAATTATTGTGTAAAGATCGGTGACTTTGGGTTGGCGACCGTGAAAACTCGCTGGAGTGGTTCTGACCAATTCCAACAACCTACTGGATCTATTCTTTGGATGGTATGTGGTATTGCATCGAAAACTTTATTATAAGTAATAATTATAATAAATATAATGATGATGATGATAATAGTAATAATAATAATGATGATGATGATGATGATAATAGTAATAATAATAATGATGATGATAATAATAATAATAATAATAATAATAATAATAATAATAATAATAATAATAATAATAATAATGATGATGATGATAATAATAATAATAATAATAATAATAATAATAATAATAATAATAATATGATGATGATGATGATGATGATGATAATAATAATAATAATAATAATAAATGGGTTTAAGTGGTTTAGTAGGATCTCTCCTGTGTTGAAAATCACTGCCACTCATGCAGCCCTGTAGTCCTCTATTCCTCTTAGTGGAACCTGCTACAACTGTTGCCTTTGATTGAACCAAATCTAGTCTAATCTTAAGCTTCTATAGCGCCACTTCCTAATGCACAGCAACATCAGCCAATGGAAAGCCAGGTCAAATGCAGGATGTCAGGCCAGCAACCAGATGACGAGTCTGGTGGATAAGCCAGTTGTCAGCGGTGCTTTGAAGGATTTTGCTTGATTGGTCCAGCATTCAGGCTGATGCTCTGTGAGCTAAAATGTGCATATAGTGCTCAATCAGAACTAACCGCAGAATTGCTGAATCTTTTGACCTTGACCTTTAAACTCCAGATTTGAATTTCTACTGACGTGATTGCGACTTACAGTTATGAACCTATGCCCTGTTCTTCAAAACACTGACACAGTAGAATTCATTCTTTGGTCCATTGCTTGTTTTTTAAATGAGAATCTCTCTCTCTGAGCTTGTGGGTCGCTTTGGCTGCATAGCATTTTAGACGTGCTTCATGTTTTCTTCTTGTTTTTCAGGCGCCAGAAATCATTCGGATGAAAGACGACAATCCGTACTCGTTTAAGTCCGATGTATACGCGTTTGGCATCGTATTGTTTGAACTGATGAGTGGTCAGCTGCCGTACTCGAACATTAACAACAAGGACCAGGTTTTGATTTTTGTTGCACTGCATCCATTTTAACCCATAAACTTCCAGAACTGACTGTACTCGGGGTTCCAATTGCATATAGTTGCAAAGTATGTGGCGGTGTAAGGGTTAAGTCACACTGCCATGTATTGGCAGTGTGACATGCTAGCACTTTTGAAGATTACTAGAAGTTGAATGAGTCATGAGCTTTGATTTTCGTTATGAATGATCCCCAGCTGGTGTTGCTCTTACATGTATTCCGATTTGTCCGAGTTGCATTACAAAATATAAGGGTCGAGGTGAAATTGGAAAAGCGATTGAAATCCATTGATTTTGGTTGTCTTGTCTCTCTTCCGGTCAGTTTTAATGAAATTATTTGAATCAGTTGAAATGCTGACTCTGTTTATAATAATTATCAACCTGATAGAAAGAAAGTTTATTGTTATTTATTGTATGGTAGTGCTTTTGATACATCTACCCAGTTACTCATCTGCCTGTGTAAGTTTTACTATTGATTTTAGTGTATATCACTAGTTGCTCTGTTCCTGGCAGATTCTGTTCATGGTGGGAAAAGGTTTCCTGAAGCCAGACATCTCTCTGGCACGGTCAGACACCCCACGGGCGTTCAAACGACTCATGCAGGACTGCATTAAGTTTGATGTAGAAGAACGACCGCTATTTCCACAGGTTGGTTGTCCAGTAAAGGTAACAATTGTTTATCTGTGGCTGCAGTGGAGATGACGGCTATTCAAGCTTATTTATGTACATGTGTGTATGTGTGTTTGTGTGCCCACATACCTCAATTAAGGTAAATCATGGAGCTAATATTATTTGACAATCTGTGATGAAAAATCAGTGCATTGTTGTCTTATGAACTCACTCACTGTGTTTGGCCTGAAGCCAACTTTGTATCGTGACGCACAGTTAAGCATGTGAACTGAATGTTGGCGATTGAAATCTTGATGTACAAAACGATGGCCAGGTGTTGATTGTGATCGGAAATTTTCAGATCCTCGCGTCGCTGGAGAATCTCGTGCGTTCTCTGCCGAAAGTGCACCGCAGCGTGTCGGAACCGACCCTGAACAGATCTTTCATGACAAGCGATGAGACAGATTGCCACACGTCGCCCCGCACCCCGATGAACACTCAGCTATGGGCGTTTAACTTTCTGACGATCGGCGTCAAATGACGAACAGATTCCACGTATCGGATCTTTGAGGCGCTGTCGATTATGAAGAATATTGGTGTTTTTGTGCTTTCATAACTTTTTTGGCACTAGGTGGCGCGAGTTTTTCGACGAGGCCGCAGTGCTGCGCCATCATCTCTGTATCTAACGCTGATGTTAATCGACCGTGTTTGTGCTGCTGCTGCTGCTATGTCACTGCATAAGTTATAAATCGAGTTTTACAAATGTTGACACGCACGAGCGAGACAATTGATTTCTTATTTAAGAACGAGACACTGTTTTGATACTTGAACATTGTTCAGATGAGATGAGACCGTGTGGTGATGCACGTATTGTTTCTTGGTGTAGCGTAAGCCGATCGAAGTCATGTTATTTAACTAAACCAAGGTTGGACACTATATCAGTCTGCTGTTAACTCTGATTTTCAAGTTAGAAATTGTAACTTTCTGCCTGCTTCCAGGCTGTATTTCAAACGGTTTAATATCTGATGCTGAACTTTTTGAGCAGTTGATTTGACAGGACAGAGACCGAAACCTGATGTCAGAATTTGTTTGTTGATGCGTTGTTGCCCGTTGATTAACGTTCCCAAGTGTTGAATTTTCCTCCCCCCATAGCATTGTTGGAATCAACCCCAAAGCAATTTGGTTTGTTTTTAAAAGGTGTCGAGACATTTATCGCAGATTGTTTGATTTTGTCGTATAATTGCCATTTATAGCCATGACTTTGTGCTTTTCATTCTTGAAAAGTGATATCTTTTTTGTTAGTACCCTAATCCATTTTATTATTACAGTTGTTTTTTTTGTTGTGTCTCTGATCATAATCATATCTACATAATCCGATGTCCATCGCTTTGTTTTATCGGGTTAAATAGGCCAGCGGCATTCAGAAGTCACTATGTTTTGCTTCCGATTGGTTTGTTCCAGCGATACTCCAGCTCGACTTGCTGCCAGAATTTTCACTTATTGAAAATGTTGCATGCGTGTCATTTATTGTTTTGATGTAACGAAGCCAGATTTTTGACTGAGTTGACATTTAGAAAGGCTGCTTATACAGTTGACGAGTGAATTTGAACTTGAAACATTTGCCTACTGGTATTTGAGCAATAATGATTATTTTAATGATTTTCATATCACTAGAATTCTACTGAGATACCTGCTGTGCACACTTAACCGATTCATTTTGGAATCGATGCCTAGATACCTGTTGGAGTTTTACCTGTGTTGACGTTGCTGTTGAAACTTTGAACCTTTGTGTACTTTTGTTGATTATAATTAGCTTTTTTCTAGCAGTTTGCATAATTTTGAGATTGGTTGTTTCAATTACAACTGTATTGCCAAGGTTGCAAGCGTCTGCTTTGTAATGGACGAGTAAGGCATAACTCAAGTAAGCCGTAACTCGACTCGAGCATTCTCTACCTTTTTTCTTATGTTTTATTCAAGGGCTTCACCATTTCCTACAATTTCAGAACTCTAAAACATTTGCAGTTATGGATTTTTCCAAGGTTTTAATCCAAAATTGTTATTGATTTTATCGCTCATTTCATGTGCTGTGATTTGTTACTGGCGTCCTTTTGGCTTTAGGTGAATTCTGTTATGCCACAAAGCTTTGTCTACAGAATTATTTATTAATTTGTGTGTTTCATTGTGTTGAAGAGAATATATGCAGTTAGATAATTTATCTAAACTGGGTCTCTGTTCCCATATTATAAATTCAAAAGCCTGTGTTTTCTTTTTCTTTTCTTTTGCTCAAATGGAATTTTTGAAAAGGCTGATATTTATTTTTCTACTGTTAAAATTTTAATTATTTGCAGAGCATTTCTGGTTATTTTCTGTTCAGTTTCTTTAAAAAATTGTCTAAAATCATCTTTCTTGTAGGTTTCTGCCAATTCTATACCAGTATTTTCCCAATTTTTTTTATTTGTCTTAACATTCTTTATTATTATTAGTTTTATTGTAAATATTTTAAACTTATCCAAATCCAAACTGTGATTGCACAAGAGGCTGGGTTTTGGATTTTGAGTGAGCACTAGTAATTTCTCAATACATGTCTCTATCAGCTACTGTGTACAGTTTCCTTCCATTGCATCTTTTCGTACCAACCATTGTTGTCTTGGAGTGCCGATTTCTTGTAAATACTAGGAGATTTTGGATGACGAGACTGTCGGTTAATCCTTGACATAAGTGCTGTGATGATATGATGACTTTGTACTGGAACCTATTGAGTTCATCAGTACTAGCATGATCTTTGTATATTGTATATTGGGAATGTTTCTTCATCAATGTGTGTCTGACTGTTAGATTTCTTTCCTTTGGTCTGCACAATGTCTGAAATATGGGTTTCTAGAGCACTTGCAGTTAGGCCAGCGTATATGACACCCAGTAATAATAATAATAATAATAATAATAATAATTATTATTATTATTATTATTATTATTATTATTATTATTATTATTATCATACACATACTACTAGGGCACAGAACAGTAATTATTAAAAATATAGTATAACTGTTTGACACGTTAATCACTGTGCCGCCGGATAACTGAGCATGAACAGCGCTTTGTTCCACAATCTCTAATTACTGGGTCATTGTTAGCGTGCTATATTCAACTGTTTTTAGTGTCACCTTAGCTTAATATATCACACAGTTAGAACACTCATTTGAAGAGATGGTTTTCGAGGCAATGGCTGTTAGATAGGTTTGCCACCCAGTTTTATACCTTAATGGTTACGATATGGATGTTGGCCAAAATGATTCTAATGTAGAAATAAGTTTAGATTTTGACACGGTTTTTGTAGGTGTTATAGACAGAATATAGTGTATACTAAGGTATCAAATTGTCTGCCTTTAAAATAGATCAGTTCGCACTGCAGTATGATTTAAATTTGAATACGTTAGAAATTTATCAGTAATTTCTTCTAACAACCTGTGCATTTTTCAGCACTGCATTGTGGCTTTTCATATTATATGATCGATTTACAGTGCATACGTTTGAATGACATATTTGCACCACTATGTGTACCATTCCACTGACGTCCAGGCAGCAATTTAAACTAAGAGTTGGAGATATGGTTGACTGATGTACTGTTATGCACCTGAAATATGAAAACACTAGTAAGAATACCATTCTGTCTTCAATATGTTTAACACTAAGTCTCCTTTCCTGGATATAATTTGACCATATTTTGTTTCAGTTAAGTGACTGTGGAATTAAATTTTACAGAGTTCTTTGTTTGGGGTGGGGGTGGGGGGGATTGCAAGATGATCGTTTCATCAATGAAACTTGTAATATTTTAGCAACAGATGACAAAGACTGGAGCATCACCTATGGATGGGGTTACTTGAAATAGTACAATCAAATATGCAAGTGGCCTGCATGGTATATTGATGCCAGGTACACTTTCCTTCACTGTGTACATCATACTGACTTGTCTTTTTTGTTGAAATATGTATTAAGAAAATTTGTTGAGTATTCCACCTTTTCTTTGAAACGAGTGCTTGGTTTTGATTTCGATTTTCTTGGCAGAAGGTGTAATGCAAAATAATTTTGCCCTACTGGTTAAAACCATTTTGTGTTTGCATACATTTGCCTACAAAAACAATACCTATTTGATTTCGAGTAGAAAATTGCCAAACGACAGCAATTTTAAAGTAGATTTACTTTAGTAAGAGCTTAGTTGGTCTCCTGAGTTTACTTCTGTAAATGCAACTGATGAAACTAACTTGTCTAACACAACTTATTCTGTATTTCATCCTTTCATCCCCTCACCCGAACACATGCAATGTTATGGTTAGTGTAAATGTGTCACCATCTATTGGCATGTTTGTTAATTCTGTGCTCAGTCGTAAGAAACCGTTGAATTAACCGTCATCTTTCCACATATTGTGATCGACCTGTTTGACATATTTCGTAACTTCATTAAAAGAAATTGTCTTGCTGTTTGTGGCTACCTTTCGGTTTTCATTTCAAGTTATTAGGAACAACACATGGTATGGAGAAAATAATGATGTTTCATTTTGTCGCAGGCATAAGTTCCATGCTCTGCTTTCAAATCAGAACTATACATGTTTAATTATGCAAATGCTTGATTATATCTGTCTGTTATTTAAATATCGGTGTTTGGAATATAGGAACTACAGTGTAGTGTTTGGTTTACTCCTGTTCTATTGCTCGTGTAATTAATTGCTTGGATACAGATTGGCCTCTGTGACAGTATGTTCCTGAATGGGTCAACGATGGAAATCTGTGACTTAACCGAATAGTTATTTGGCAGACGAGTTTTTAATTTCAATTTACATTTTTATACTTGACTAAAAATATAACCTTTGCACCTCAAACAGAAACACTTGAACTTAGTGAAAAACATTTGGAATGCGTAGCCTTTGTGGCTTCTGTTTTTCTACTGCAGTACGAAAAGCTACTGGAAAGGGACAGAGATCATTATCAGCTGCTGGTTTAGTGAGAACTTTCGTTCCTGTCTTTGAAGCCTCGCCTAATGTTAAGCGCTTGTGATCGTCATCTCTTGACACGATTTTGCCATCATCTGTTACCTCATGGTCGTACACAACTGTATTGACCACACGGTCATTAATGGTGTAGTGTTGATTCATCTGGAGTATCCTGTTTTCGAATTTGCGAACGACTGGTCTTCTGCCGGGCATTATTTGTCTCGATTTGAAACTTTCCTGCTTCTGCTGGAGGTCTGCGACATTTCGTTCCATTGAATTTAGTTCTGCAGCGTCTCGGATAGAGTCAACATCCTTGATGTCTTCAGTCTTTGATGCAGCCCCATAGATATCAACAGCATCACTTACAGGCGAATGTTGAAGTGCGTATGTTTCAGGCATCATAGACAAGCTGTCCGATTTCTCAGATTTCTCTTTGTCCGACTATAAATAAACAAAATAATAAATGCCCATTGGCGTAGCCACAGGGGGTGCCGCCCTATTCGGGCTGGGATTGGCCGTGGAATTCAAGTAGTTTGGGGAGGGGTACAGCACGTGAATGTGTGAAAATGAACAATAGAAATTCAAAGCACTCGAGAGTGACCTGGCAACGTTTTTTGCACATAAAGACCACTTGAATCCCTTAAAATGTCGATGTGCCCCCTGTTCCAGAAATCTTGGCTACGCCACTGTAAACATCAAACGTCTTCTAGTCACTTGTTGCTTTTACTTATATTTATTTTAGTTTCAAAGTGATTTTCCTTTAACGGCTCTATTA
The DNA here is from genome assembly GCA_018105865.1 of Metaphire vulgaris. Lineage (NCBI taxonomy): Eukaryota > Metazoa > Annelida > Clitellata > Crassiclitellata > Megascolecidae > Metaphire > Metaphire vulgaris. Next base: position 838,345 of record CM030843.1, on the reverse strand, counting down.
AATAACCAAGTAAACAAAGATTGTATTCACATGCACACACACACACACGTGTGCGCGTATCACTAACCTACTTACAGTGTATAAAGACTTACTGGTACTTCAGAATGGCTGTTTTTCTCCTCAATGCTGTTGATATCCAACAGACTAAGATATAAGTTATCAACTTCATCCTCTCTTCCAGAAATCAGTTTTGCAGTTTCTGTGTGACTAAATGTAACTTCCTTAGCAACAGAAATGTATTCACATCCGAGTACTTCGTTGGCAGTGATATCTGAGTTTCTGTTCTCCGAGAGAATGCTATGATTTGAATCCAACCAAGATCTTTTTGATGTACTGCCCAGTGAAATGTTGTCTGCATTCTGTGGAGTTTCTAGCTGGTATTGTGACATTGACGGTGTAACTTCTGTGATGCTTCTTACGTCTGCCTTTTCTTCCATTATTATTAGTATTCCATCCTCGTTGTTTTCAGTGTCGAGGTCATTGTTTTGTTTGAATGTGGCAGCGTTCAGTTCCAAGACTTCTTTGATAAAAGCAGTCTGTCTAATAGCATTAATCTGTGCGGTTTGACCGTCTTCGCTAGAGTCTTCAACTAAAGACTGTGCTTGGCCAGATGCTGTGGCAAGAATTTCAACTGCTTCATCCAATTTATCAGAGCAGAGTTGTACATTGCTTTTGGGAGGAAATTCAACTGATTCTGGCCGACAACTGTCATCACATTGCACAAGTTCTTGAATCGAAACATTATCAGATGAGCTATTTACACATTCAACCTTGGCTCCTTCGATTGCTACAGTGTTATGAACTTCTGCAGTTATCTCCACTGTTGAGTCTTTCTTCTTAAGAGTTTTTGCTTCCTTAGTGAAACTGCTTGTCGCTTCAACGTTGGCAGTGTGTGAATGTTTCAGAAAAATGTCTTTGTTATGTTGGTTGACCTTTGAAATGTACTGATCACCATGAAAACTTGAACTGAGGTAAATTCCTCTTGTGAACTCGCTGTCCTCTTGGCCAACGTATGGCAGGCGTGTCTGTGAAACCGGAGACTTTTCTGTTAAAACAGCACGTAGAACTTTACCGTGAATTTCAAAACCAGGCCCATGGTTAGCGGAATTTTCCAGGGAGAGGGAACTCTTTCCAAAAAGTTTTCCCAACTGCTGCTTTATCTTCCTTCCTTTTCTCGTGATCCATTTTCCTCGACTATGAAAACTTCTTTCCCTGGTTGCAGGTGTCGACAAATCTGAATCCTCCATTACCGAACTCATCCTCGTCAGAGACGCTTTTCTGACCAGCGACGCTATCACCTGCGGTTTGTCGGACAGGTATATTTTGCGGTTGCTGTTGAAACCCGACCCAAAATCGAGCGAAGTGTCTTTGAGGAGGTCGGGTCTTCGACCGAATTCTCTCTGCTTCTTGAACTCGGTCATGTCTTGCTTGAAAATGCTGTTGGAGAATCTCGGACCGAGAGACGTTGCCTGGGCATTGTATCTGAAGAACTGATAGATATTGGAATCTGAAGAGACCTCCAGAAGGCCACTGGATTTTGCTAGATCCTGCGTTTGTTGGAAAATATTTGGGTCGGACGAATAACGTTTCTGTAGTCCTGTGGCTTCCTGTCTCAAATCCAGTTGGCGCAGCTTCTGAAGATTCTCCTTTGATATCGCCAACATTCCATCTGGAACTTTCTTTGCCCAGTCATCCTCTTCATAATAATCAATGCCTTCAATTAAACAACAAGTAAATAATTATATAATTAAATAATTGGTTTATATAAATGTTAATCCTAAGTACAGTGTATATAATTTATTATCAGTGGCATAGCCAGGATCTCAGAATAGGGACACTGACTTTTTCGGCCAAAAAGTCTTGACAAGCAAAACAGATTGTCGTCTCAAAGCATTAAAGTCTCTCCTGTCTTATGCATTTTCCTCGATCGAGTACTGGCCCTTACCCCCTCCCCTAACTACTCACAGGTTTTGGACGAATCTCATGACCTGTCCGAGTAAGGGGGTCGTGCCCCTCCCCCGTGGCTACGCCAATGGAAATTATTAATCATAAATAAGCCATATAAGTTACGATATAGTTTCTTATATATAATTCATCAGTCCATCTCCTTCATGATTCATCACAATCAATGCATTGAAAACGATAAAATACTAGTGTAACTTTTCTCTAGATTCTTTATTGAGACGTATAAAGTTTCAGGTGATGTCTTTCAGAATTTTACCGATATTTTCCAACTGTTCAATCTCATCTTCTGTTGGAATGTACAGTGCTGTTGTTGACGATGAAATATTGACTCTTCTTCCGGGGGCTTTGATACTCAGTCTCTGCCTAGGAGGCCGCCTCTCTCGAAAAGAGTCTTTGAATTTTGTTGTTGCAATTTCATGCTTCCTAGCAACATTAATATACACCTAAATTAGTAAAAAGTATATTACAGCTGATATGAAAGTATTCAATTACATATTTCTCCAACGACCAAAGAAACGTCGATATTAAGGAATAAGTCGCACATCCACGCAGGTTAAGCCTATTCTCTTCAGTCATACTAGCCACCCCCAGTGACGGTTCTAGGGTGGGGCTGGAGGGCAGTAGCCCCAAATTTCAGCTTTGCCTCCATATAATAATAGAGGACGACGTTTTCTTGCTCATCAGACTTCTTCAGTATTTTTAGAAGTTGAGAATTGTTGGCGGTCATTAGAATTTTTTGACGTTGCCAAACCTTTGCACAACGCTGCGGCTGTTAACTGATTTGAAGTGCCTCATTGGTTGTCTCGATCGTTTGCAACAGCAGCAAGAACAACGTCCTTTTCTGTGCAACTTGTAGACAACACAGGAGAAAATTAGTAACAGAGATGTGAGCACAATGAGGACAATGACAGCAATGATCCACCCTTCAAGTTTCTCTTCTTTCACTGCAAAAGTAAACCAAAAAACTGGTTTTTGAACAGAAACCTTTGTATTTTTCAAGTTCAGAAATACGTTTTTCTTCAACAACACTTCACACAACATTTAAAATCACACTTGGGAAGTAACTATGGAGCCACTATTGACTCTGGGCTGAAATAACTCAGTCTCAGATGATGATGGCTAAGTACCCAAATTGTTGGACTTACTTTTCACTGTTTCTGATAGCATTCTAGATTTACCACAAAATAAGACAATGAAAACTCCCAAACTTAACGATGCCTTCATATTTTATAGTACTCAATAATTTAGGTATTCAGAGAAAAACCTTGAAATGAGAAATGCAGCTATCATCATCATCATCATCATCATCATCATCATCATCATCATCACCTGGTACGGTGGTCAACAGTTGCAGATAAAGGCTAGAACCGGTAGGCACTTTCTGGACAGTTCCAGCTGCTGAAGAATACGAGATGAGCACGGTTCTCACACAGACTGCGTACCAGCCATTAAGCTGAAGATTGTAATTCACAACAGATGTCTGCAAAAACCCAAAACCTGTTCATACTTTGCATGAAACCCAAACAATAATAACTGTCTCAATGCAGATAATTATAAATATCGATTCTACATGGATTGTATAAACCCATGAATGTACAGAACAGCTATTTTAAAAATTATCTTATTTAGACTTAAGCAGATCTGGTAACTAATTATCATTTCTATTACTGAATCATTCATTATCAATAAGACAAAGATTTCAACCATCAAATATTTACATTTGTCTTATTTTCAAAATATTGTTTTCCATCTCCAATGACCACAGACGACCTCAGAGCCTCAGAAACAAAAGTTATGTAGCGTCCTGAAGCATGAGTCAGGTTAGTCCTGTTGCTAAGTAGTAAAAATATCAAAAGAACTACACAATAGACACATATTCATTATAATTATGCATGCAGACAAATACATCTAATCTGTTGTAAAAGCAGTATTTGGTAGGATTAAAGGCTTTCAATTAAGATATATATATATATATATATATATATATATATATATATATATATATATATATATTTTCGGGCGACCAAAAATTCATGTCGATATTTCACCCAAATTTCTCTTTAGAACCCTCAAACGCTTTGCAGTGATGTCAGTGGACTAGAAAAATCCGTCACTTTCCACCCTATTAATGTGTCTATATTGCAAAATATAATAATGGTGGCTATACATTTTATAGATTTTCAAACCTTTAAAGCAGTCAGATATCTGATAGATATCCAAAATTCGGGTCCAGATTCCTTGTAGGCATCGACTGGGCTTCAATCAGTGCAAATATGAAATCTCTACGACACCACAAATTTTCGCTAAAATTTCTAAAAAAAACCCTGGACTATAGTCCATGGTATTTTTTCGGGCGACCCAAAAATTCATGTCGATATTTCACCCAAATTTCTATTTAGAACCTTCAAACACCTTGCAGTGATGTCAGTGGAGTAGAAAAATCCGTCACTTTCCACCCTATTAATGTGTCTATATTGCAAAATATAATAATGGTGGCTATACATTTAATAGATTTTCAAACCTTTAAAGCAGTCAGATATCTGATAGATATCCAAAATGCGGGTCCAGATTCCTTGTAGACATCGACGGGGTTTCAATCGGTGCAAATATGAAATCTCTACGACACCACAAATTTTCGCTCAAATTTGGAAAAAAACCCTGGACTATAGTCCATGGTATTTTTTCGGGCGACCCAAAAATTCATGTCGATATTTCACCCAAATTTCTATTTAGAACTTTCAAACACCTTGCAGTGATGTCAGTGAAGTAGAAAAATCCGTCACTTTCCACCCTATTAATGTGTCCATATTGCAAAATACAATAATGGTGGCTATACATTGTATAGATGTTTAACCCCTTAATCTATTCACTGTCAAATGTCTAAAAATTCAGAAGAGTGATGAACTGAATTAAAACCACATATTCAAGAGTGATGAAATTAATTAAAACCACATATTCTTGTGTCCCCATCGTTGTTCTGTCGAACCGTACTAGAATGGTCAATATATTCTGTCTCACTTTTTTTCTAGAGCCTTCGAAATGCCACGAAAAATAATGAGCCATTTGAAACGGCACTATACAAAGTCTTTGAGAAATCTATTCTCTGTCAATTGTCTAAAAATCAATCGAGAGATAAGAGGGCGCTTAAAAAGTACTGAGAGGCAAACCCTTCATCATCAGCCGCTCAAATCAAATGAGTAATTAAACAGTCTGCAGTAAGGAGTTGCTTCTGGTAGCGACCTTCAAATATGCATCAATATGTACAAAAACCTGCCTGCACACTCTTTTTACGTAGTGTAACAAGGGCAGCCTTGTGGAGAACCTAAAATTAAACTGTTTTCTTTCCCATAGTATCGTGAGCCACCCTAATATATATATATATATATATATATATATATATATATATATATATATATATATATATATATATATATAATATATATAAAGTAATTGAAGAATTCAAGTAAAATGAATTTTTATACATAATGTCAATGCTATAAGCGTTTCTAAGACTGACTCAATGTACTCGTAGAAGCCTTCAACCAAATCGAGAGGATTGACATCAATTTCTAAGTCCTGGTATTCTGATGGTCCGATGACCCAAACTTCCATCATCTGATCTCCAGTAGCGTTAGATGCAAATGACAACTCCAAGTTCACGCTAACTTTTGTGCCTTCATTTTCGGATATTAGCGGCAAAGGAAAATTGCCTGAAACAGTTTCAAAATGCGGACACAGTTTAGTTTACTCAACATTTTAATAAAATTCAATAATAATTTAATAAAATTCAGATTAAATCAACCTCCAGGTTTAAAAGAGGATTTTAAGCATCAATATCTCTATCTAATTTTCAGTAGTTTTCACACAGGCTTACTTAGCCTCCTAGACCACTTAAAATCACATTATTATTATTATTATTATTATTATTATTATTATTATTATTATTATTATTATTTCATGTTGAAAACTCACGTACGTATAATGTCAACCATCGCCCATGCAGACACGATCCCGTATCTATTAACAATGGTGACCGTATAGTTTCCAATGTCATCTGGCCAGGAAGGAATCAAATATAAGCCTGACATGTTTATGTATTTTCCTGAAAGAAAAGAAACTAATGACAATCTTAGAACAAGAAGCGCTCTTAGATCAAATAATTTCAGATATCATTCAATGATACAGGCAACATGCATGCACTACGCTAAACTTAACCTGGGCAGAATAAGGCAGTCAGTGTAGAACAGATTTCATGCATGATGATACCAGCAATCACTCTGGCTGGCTGCAGAATGGCGAACCATCTGGAGTTTACCATATGGCACCGGCAAAAGACCAGCAAAAAGTGAACTGCAGCAGGTTAAGCCTGGAGCAAATAAAATCACGAATCAAAGCAGAATCAGATGGTATGTTGGTATATAGTTGGCCTTGAGTACCAAACCAGATCAGCAGTATTTTAGTTGGATAAAGTATACATCTGTGAATCAAAATCATGTTTAGAAGCAAAAAAATTATGCCCTCCACTGGAGTCTAAACTAAATCGTACGTTGAACATTTACCTGGACCGCTGTAAAATGGCACTCCATTGTGATACCAGACCAAAGAGGGCATTGACAAGGGTTCCACAGACCACGGCAGCAGTGAAGGCCATCCAGCCAACAACAGTGCACCAACTGGAGGTGAAAGAAACCTCGGAAGCCCTGAAAGAATATTGCAAATGATTTTCACGCAGTCCATAGAATTACATAAAATAATACTGACTGTCTAGGCCTACGTGGCAGCAGTGAATGTCACTCATGTTGTAATGCTTGAAAACATGGCCACAGAATAATAGGTCAATTATGTCAATTGACCTCGTACATTTTGCACAGAGCGATCAATATCGAAGTATTCGAATCCAGGACATTTCTAGGCCGATGAACGAAAATACATTAAGCAAGTTAGCAATCAAAAAAACATCTGCACTCAAATGTTAACATGTTCCCAGATCTGCAAGTCTTACCTAGCACTTTTGAAACAGTTCTGCAGCAACTGCTTGCAACACATTTAAATTCCCCCCCCTGCTCAAACCAACAGCCATTTAGTAGTTACGGCCACTCACCGATCACCGTTAGAATTGACGTTGCCACGAAGCGACCTGCCACGTTGCTTGCGACGCAAGATATGTTCCCATCAAAAGAATCATTTGCAGACTGAATGGACAAAGAAGTGGAAGTAACCTGACCAGACGAAATAACAAAACGTCACAACTTCATCAAAACAGCTGAAAGCATGCAATCTCCTTCTCAATCACAAAAGATCAATAATAAAAATAAAAATAATAATAATAATAATAATAATAACAACAACAAGGTTTAAAGTGGTTCAGGAGGTTTTGTTCCATGTGAGAACCACTGTTATATGAGCTCATCATTTTCTCACATAACACAACTCAAACTGCACAGTAACATTAATTGCATGAAACTTGAATAGGCCTACTTTCACACATCCTGACGCCAGTGATGTAGAAATGCTTTCATAACATTAGTATAAGATTACTAATTTATCTGTTTTTATTAATGATCTAAAATGGCCTGAGGTCATGCAAGACGGACATCGAGAAATTGTAAGCAACCCTAATCAGCTGAGTTGACTGTTGTACGGTTAAGATTTTCTTGCTTCCCAACATCCAGACGACTTCGGGTGACGGATTACCACTTGACGAACAGTTGAAAGAGACATTCTGTCCCAACATCACCGACGCACTCAACGGCTGGATGAAGGCCGATGGAAACACTAAAACAGTGCAACGAAAACCAGATGCAAGATAAATCAATCAATTAATCAATCAATCAATCAATCAGTCAATCAGTCAGTCAATCAGTCAGTCAATCAATCAATCAACTTTTAAGGTGCCCCTATCATAATGCCTAGGGCATCAGCCGATGGTGCACCAAACCCAATTCTAATTAGAGCACTGATCATAGGTCAGCATAAATTCCTAAAATTGCCAACAGAAATTCATAATGGAAGTGAAAATGGCTGCCGCCGACCTGTAACTGTAACTGTAATGTCAGACACATCGTATCCGAACTCATTGACTGCAATACACTTGTACGATCCACCAACAGCAGACGCGTCGGTGACGTTATACACCACAAGCGTACCATTTTCAAAAACCTAAAAGAAATACATAAAAAGCATTCGACACAAAACAAAAAGAGCAGCATCCTGCATAACATTTACTCTGGACAGTTTCAATGATAAATTAACTCTTTGAGTCTCTTTCAGTTTCAGCTAAAAGACATTTATTTCTTTAAATATCCTGTAAATTGTAGTGCTAAGCGGACACACACACACATTCAGTTATAATTTCTTACAACAAAACAGATCTGAAATGAGTTCCCAAACTTTTTCTTTAGAAAAAAAGCACTCACTATATAAGTATGATAGTCAGCAGTTTAACCTTAAGATTGGAATTGCTTGTGATATCCTCATCGTTCTTCTTCCACGAAATGTACGGCTGTGGTGACCCTGCCGCCACGCAGGTCATAAAGAATGGCCGATACATGACAGCAGAAACACCTGTTGAACTCGTTATTACCTGTGGAGGACCTAAAGTAAAACAAGTCATACTCAGCTCCAGAACATAAATTCAGGTAGACAAAGAGTTAATACAAATAAAACATATAACTCAGAATCTCTTTCTCTGAGTCTTTGTGTGTATAAGTTGTAGTCTCACCCTTCACTGTTATGTAAGCCTCTGCTGTAGCTGATGTGAAGTTGTTTGTTAGCAGGCAACGGTATTTTCCCGAATATTCAGCAAGTCCAAAGGGGATAACTAGACCTCCAGTAGAAGTAAGTCTCAAATAAGCATCCGAACTGTTTATTTTGTCTGTAAAAATATTACAAAGAGGAAAATAAGTAATTAATTAATTAAAATCCATAAAGTAATTGTGAAAACTTAATACCGGTAATTAAAATTCAGTGCCAGTTTTAGATTTAGTGGGGTAAGAGCATAATTTTTCAAACCAATATGATCACCCTGTTCTAGAGTGGTCAGTGACTTCCAAAGTACATTGCACAAAATACTAATATACAGCAAATATAAGACGCTCAGACAAAAATCAAGATAATTTCTTGATGAATTCTAATCATAAAATCCAAGAGACTATGATTAATTATTTATGAAATAATTAGTAATAAATATTCATATTCATAAGAAAACCAGTGCAAAGGAAATAGACCAATTTACCAAGAATTCGACCATCCTTGTACCACACAACGGCTGGAGTGGGGGCTCCTTTGAATCCACAATCCAGTTGAAATGGACCTCGTCCAGTCTGGTTAACTGGACCATCAACTATCTCCAGCTTCTCTGAAATAAAACATTTCAAAATGATTACTAATGAACCATAGCAATATCACAACAAGACTAACATTAGAGTTTCACAGGCTAAATATCGATTACATGTTCAATTGTTCATACGTCAACGTGCTACATAAATCACTATGCAGCTCAGTTTGGCCAGAAGTCACTTTACTCAAAATGCAGTACTTGTAACCCCAATCAGTTGTAATCAGTTCCATAACAATATCATTACCACCATTGTCTTCATGATAATTATCAATTCGGTATCAATATCACTAAGTGGCATGACAATAACAATTTTTGTCTCTTGACAACACAGCATTCATCGAGGCATGAATTAAAAGTTAATAACTCTCTTCACCCTGAACAGTGATGAGAAAAGTCCTTCTGAAGACAGCCTTGGAATTCTTAGCCTGACACACGTACGTTCCGGAATACTGAATTCCAACTGGTCGAAAAATTGTCAACGTACCACTGCCATCCAACCTAATAGTAACACCATGATAAAATTAATAAGCTCATGAGGTTAATTCACAATTCTCAGGCACTTTCATGTAGAAACTTTAACATGTTCAATGATTCCTACCTCCAGCTGCTATTGGTGGAAAGTATGACACCGTCTTTGGACCACAAGATTGTCAAGAAAGGTTGATTGGAAACAAAGCAAGACAAGACGAGCTCTATGCCTTCTGGCCAATCGTGGATAACTGTTTGCATCACGTGAGAAAGTGAAGGGAAGTCATACGAAGCATTTGCATAATCATCTAAAAGAATCGAAAAAGACAATGAAAATATTTTACCCTTTAAATACAATTGTCATTGATATTTAAAATAAGAAATTTCCCTCTAGAAACAGACTTCTTTATATTTTAACTCCACACCAAACTCACTAACGATTTGACAATCCACACCCAATTTTAAAACACTGATAGAATTTAATTAGGAATGACAAAATAATCAAGTGATAAAACTCTTCACAACACCAAGAACTAATTATCAATAGAATCGACATATAATACCTCGATTCTATTGATATTGAGGTAAAATCAATTGCTTGCATTACTTACTTTGACAAATGCTGTCCTCTCCAGACTGTCCATCTTCACAAGAGACACAGTAGGCAAGCAAAGAACTCCCAGTAACATTGCTGCATGACACGTTCACTGGACACAGCGAACTTATACCACCTTGACATTCGGACAAAGGAATTATCTTTGCACACCAACTGACATCGGACACATATGGACCACTGCACCTCACACCAGCAACCTTAGAAAACAGCAAAGACAACAGGCAACAATGACAGGTCCATCTGCTCTTCTCAACTCAAGGTTTCACCCGTACCAAGCAAAATACCATACATTAGATGACATAAAATATTAGATCATTAGCATTTGAGGAAACTGGAAAACATTCCCAACCAATTTCTTTGTCAATCCAACATTTGCACCAAGTCCTGCACTGAGCTGACGTATCTGTATGGTTGTATTTGTCATAATCAAGCAATTTTTAAAGCTAAATTTACTATTGATTCCAAAAAGAATATCGGATCTTGATCAAGGATTCTGTGATTGAGAAGAATGTAAAAGGTTTGCAAAATTTATCACAGAATGCCAAATAATTGAATGCGTCAAATTGAGACTTCTGTGGTCAATTTAACAGTGCTGTCAAGAATTTTTGCAATTGCAGTTTATTCTTGTTTTAACTACAATATAGTATATATATAGATATAGTATATATAATATAGTATATATTATAGATATATTATATCAGACAGATGTGAGAAGGTGGCGAACATGCTGACTGCAGTTTTCTGTAGCCGAGAGTTCATAATGCGAACAATCCCAGAGATCCGATTCCATTCCAGAGCAGTTGAATGCCAGAGGAAGTGTTAAAGGATTTGATGAAAATGACAAATCATTGGTCGCCTAAGTTTCAAAACATAAACAGAATCGCACCATGATTACTCTAACAAATCACAACTGTTCGAATTTTGAAAAAGTCCATACAATAGTTATGATCTATCAAGTGGCACGTTAGGCTCAAGCCTCCTAACTCATTGAGAGGCTAGGGGGCCGGCACCCTGCCCAATTTTTAATCCAAGTTCATGTCCATGAATCTATTCAATTCATACAATATCCTATCACCTCAGCAAATATTCAAAAGTTGCAACAAATCATAAATACTTTAATTTTAAATAAAGCAATCTTACTGTTCGCAAATAAAGCGTTGGAATTGATTTAGAAGAATATCAAACACACTTATTTAACAAATCTTATAGGTGACTCCTATGTAAAGTGCTCTTAAATTTAGCCCCGGCTATGTTACTGTGCTATATAAATTGCCACAAATAATAATAATAATAATAATAATAATAATAATAATAATAATAATAATAATAGTAGTAGTAGTAGTAGTAGTAGTAATAATAATAATAATAATAATAATAATAATAATAATAATAATAATAATAATAATAATAATAATAATAATAATAATAATAATAATTGACTGTGTAAGAACAAAAGTTTCATGCCTACCATTAGGGCATTACCAAGGTCCAGCTGATGACACACAACCTGTGCTTCATTCATGGTCCACGAGTCCAGCGCACACAATTGACCCCATAAACCTGAATATTATATGCATAAATATAGAGACAGAGATCTTTCTGCTAAAAAGCATATAGCATCAATGACATGTTTAGTCTTCCGTGACCCACCCCTCATGGGTTCAACCGGACCCACACCTTACTATTTGTTGAATGAAATCGAAACCTTTGAAACTTTCCATATTTTCTCTGCTGCAATTTCATGACCTTGTAAACCAGTTTGTGCTCATTTAAATGGGAGAACATTAAGTAGGCTATAACATGGGCGTCTGGAGGGGGTGCAATTGCACCCCCTGGAAAAATTGTGGAGTCATGAAAAAAGTGAAATTGCTTGTTTCTTTCGTCACAAAACCTTGTTTTGCACCCCCTGGAAAATTTTTTCATTTCTTTTGCCACAAGATCTTGTTTTGCACCCACCCCTGGAAAAATTTCTTTGAATGCCCATGGGCTATAACCAGTGGCGGCTCTAGGATTTGGCAAGTGGGGGGCCGTTGGGGGCAACTTCTAATCATGGGGGGCCAACCATTTGTTGTTTAATGTATGTAGCATTAAGTATAAGGTCCCAACTGGGGGGGGCCACTGGGGGGGCAGGCTCTCAATAGGGGGCACGGGCCCCCCTGACCCCCCGGTGGAGCCGCCACTGGCTATAACGAAGTTCTGCTGCAAATATGGTGCTTACCATTGCTGTACAGCTCAACGCGTCCATCCAAAGGATTGACGGCACCAGTCACCCTCACGTTCGACGCAACAGTGCGGCTGCTGATGGCAATCATGTCCTGGCCGCAGTCTCCCACACACTGTCCGTCCCTAAGGAAGAACCCGCTCTGGCAAATGGAGCAGCGCTGGGCGGAATAACAGTCGGAACAAAACGACGGGCACGGCCGACAGACCGCCGCCGCCGTCGTCGTCGCGAAATCACCGTAGAATCCCTTGGGGCAAGAGGGACGACAGGCCCCCGAGACGAGAAAATATCCCGCGCCGCAACTGGTTACGCAGAGACCGGCCTGAAGAACGTAGGGACGCTTGCACTCCGAGCAGAAATCGCCACCCAAGTAGCAATTCGCGCAGTCAGCATTCGAGCAACGCCGACAGATGTTTCTCGCATCTGGAGAGTAACCGTCCTGACACCTGTGCCTGCACGATGATGATGATGATGATGACGACGAAGACGACGACCTGTTGTTGGCAAAAGAAGAAAAAGAAGAAGAGGGGGAAGAGGGGGAGGGGGAGGAGGCTGATGTCGCCAGAACCATCCCGGTCGCACAGCTCGTACAATTGTCGCTGAAAACGGAACAGCTAATACACTCGGGAAGGCAGCTGCTACAGTTGCCAGCTGAGGATTCGTAAAAGCCGCGCGGGCAGCGGTCCACGCAGATGTTCTGCGATGAGGCGCTCGAGGTGCTCGCGAGGGAAGAAAAGAAGGTTCCCGAAGGACAACGACCGATGCACTGCTTCTCGTGCAACAGCAGACCGTCTGCACAGACGACGCAGGCGCCGTCGCTCGACGGACCACCGTCCTCGCATTCCCTGCACCTGACGTCACACGGCTCGCACGCACCGCTGCTCGTGTTGCCACGGTGACCGGACGAACAGGTATCGACGCAGGTGTCGTTTTCACTCACCCACAGACCCTGCTCGCACCGGGAACACCGCCGACCGGCCGATCCACTGCAGGCAAGGCAGCCGAACAGGGGACAGTCCACGCAGACGCTTCCGTTGAGAGCAAACTGACCGAGAGGACAGCTGACCAGGCAGCGTCGACCGACGCTGGGTCCAGAGCACAGGATCCCGACACTTTCGAAGTCTTCGCAGTCGTGGCGGCCGAAGTCCGAGCGGTTGCAGAGGAAGAAAGATCGGTCGCCTGCGCCGCAACTGACGTCATCAAACCCGATCGGAATCAAGGGCAGGTTCGGCTTCAGCAGGCCGTAGCGCGAGAAGAACGCGATGCCTCGACCGAGACCCAGTTCTCCGCAGACGACGTCCGTGTTGGTGGCCGTCCAACCGTCGTCGCACACCGACCACCAGGTCCCGCGATAGTTAACCCTCAACTGGCCTTCGAGAGAAGCAGAATTCCCGGAGGCAGCAGACCACAGCTGCAGCCGAGTGCTGCCGTACGAAATCAGCGACGACGACGACACGCAATCTTGACACGCTCCGCCAAAAGACAACGCATCTCCGTTGGCAACGTAACCGTATCCATTCTGACAACCGATGCACGGATAGTTAACATCGTCGACCGTTTCAAGGCAACCAGTGCACGACGGCGGACAGAGGAGACAGCTGCCGTTCCCGTTGTAGGAATACTGAGATTCCAGAGGACACTGTTTGACGGTCCCGGGAATTAGCAAGAACTCTAAAACAAGAAATCTTAGCCCAAAAAGCAACTGAAAATCAGGATCAGTATTTACAGCGCGTGCAGTTATTTCTATAGGATTATCAATTTGGGAAGGGGGTCGGTAAATTCTGGGGGTCCCCGCCAAAAAAGTCTGACAAGCAAAAACAAAGGTCTAGCTGAGATTGGGGCCTTTTAATTCGTTTCATCACTCTTCTGAATTTTTGCATATCTATAGCCTACTGTAGCACTAGCATTGTCCAATTTCAAACAGGGTATCAATTTCATAATATTTTTGTGGTCTATAAAACCTGACAGAGAATATATTTCTGAAAGACTTTGTATAGTGTCGTTTCAAATGGCTCATTATTTTTCGTGGCATTTCTAAAGCTCTAGAAAAAAATTGAGACAGAATATATTGACAATTCTAGTACGGTTTGACACAGCAAAGATGGGGACACAGGAATATGTGGTTTTAATTCGTTGCATCACTCTTCTGAATTGTTGCATATCTATAGCCTACTGTAGTACTACTCCTTGCTTTGTCCAATTTCAAACAGGCCATGTTGGCCCACCCAATATTTGGCTTGTGGCGCCCTCCATGATTGGGGGGATTTGGGGGGTGTCGGTCTCAAATGTGGGGTGTTGGGAGGGTGTTATGGGGTGTAAAAATATACCTGAGCACGTGATAATAAATAACTTAACTAGGAATAGAGAACAGAATGATTTAATTAGTGACAAACTACTGAAAAGAAATCAAATCCAACTGGACAGACTCACCTGAAAATAGGACCAACAACAGATGTTGAATCATAGTAAAAATAAATATGAATTTATGTTCAGTTATTGTTATCACCAGCTATAATACAGTAGTACATCAATGACAGGTAGCAATGACAATCATAATGGAATGGAAGGATGCTGAGGAGGCGGAGAGCTGCAATGGAACAACCACTCATCCGTATCAAATTATGCCAAATACCGGCATTCAACGACCGACCACCGTGATGAAAATACCTGCAGCATTACCTGAGGCAAGGTGGATGAGACTAAACTCTGTTTGAGGCCATGCAATGCTGACAATGTGAATATCTTGTAGTCTTGCGATGAATTACATTTGGAAGTCACCTGATCACCTGGAGATGGATTTTGCATATCATCGGTAGATACCTTTGGCTATCATAAATGGCGCTATAGAAGTGCACTATTGTTGTTTCTCTCCCTTTAGCTGATTTCTATATTCGACATAATCTAATTCATATTGCTCACATTTCCTTCCTCAAATAAGGATAAAGACACACACACACACACACACACACACATTCAAAAGACTCAACATATGGACAGATTTTGCAATTATAATAACACAGTGAAGAAATTACAAGATTGGACCTTTGCAATTTAATATCTCTAAATGACATCTATGACTTTGCAAATGTCTTGCAAAAATAAAACTAAACATAATGCTAAATGCATAATCTCTTTTTGAAACTATGTTCATCCATCCCTTGTACTAATTTGAAAAAATAAACAAAACTTAGGCTGCAGTTCATACAAACTTCCAGTAAATGCATAGAGTACTGGTACTTCAGCATTCCAGATATCAAATTAAGTTATCTGAAGAAATATCACAAGACCACATACACTTATAGTCACATTTAAACAAATATAATTTACATTTTCAATCAGTTCGATTCTATTAAACATGCATTGATACATTCAATCATTTAACATCATATATCACAGCACAAAACACTTCATGATTTGCCAATAACAGTGAAACAATGACCAAAACAACTGTCATCAGATTTAATAATAGCATAACAATAATAATATTATAAATAGCATGAAGAGCACAGTGCTATTGCACAATTTTACAAAAACGTTGAATGTTTTTTAATACAATGATTGATAGTTAGATGGTTCAGTGAAGCCACAGGTCTATGGAAAGTCAGATCTCACTGAAGGCCTACAAATCATAAACAATCTCGACCTTTGTGCAGTCGTCAAATCACATCAAAAACTGTCTCAAGCCAGTTCCTCATTAAAATATTCAACGATACAACACCCTGTAACTTTAAAAAGCCAGTAGCTCATTAGAAAACCACAGCAAAATGCTCAAAGGCAAGCGATCGTTGATCGAATGATCAAATGATCATCACAAGGCACACGTTGAATGGCAACCATCACACAGTAGTGGTTCTAGGAAAATAAAACTGGGTGGGATCACAACCCCCCTACTCACGAAAGTCTGATGAGCAATTAAACTACACTTATTGTTATAATTGTTTGATGTTCAGAAACGAAGGAGCTGATGTTGGAGCGTCTGCAGTTGAGGTACAGCTGAGAGATCTCGAGAAGCGCGGACGAGACGAAAAAATACTGGACAGTCGAGTGAAACGCAAGGCATCTGGGGATCGATGCATCCCGTACACGAAGCACACACCTATATAATATTATTAATAATATATTAGTAATATATATATAATATGCACCACATCATTCACCAAAGATGTGCAAGAATATTGAATGAACTTCACACAAGCAATTAAAATCCCAAAACCTTTTTGATGAACCACAGAATAATGAAACAAAGGACAACTAAATACAAAACACGGAAAAGATGCTAGCAAAAATCTATACACAGCATAGATTAACTATTAGCATATTTACTGCTTATGGTATTATTTACAGTCAAGCTCTACTTTATATAAATTTAGAGGTTATAAATACAAATACTACTGAAATTAATTGAATATACTGTACATCAGCAATTAAGCTTATTATGTCAGCATATCTGCATATACTGTATTAAAACTAACAAAAAATCAAATCAGCTCCATATCATGTCAAATACAGTAATGAGACACAATGCAAAAAATTCTTGTTCATCAAACAGAGGGCCAGATTCTCAAAATTACCACAATAACCATCTCAAAATTACCACAATAACCATCTTGAATTACCACAATAACCATCTTGAAATTACAATAACCACCTCATAATTACCACAATAACAAACCTGAGATATCCGTGAGTAACTGCTCTCTGCCAAATGAATGCGCGTTCCAAGAATAAGTGCCGTTCTCTGGCGATCATTCTTGCACTCGGCACAGATCCCGCTGTTCGTGATTTCCTCGCAGACGGGGCAGTTGAGCGACATGAAGTAGCGCGATATGGTTCCCTTCTTCGTCTCCTGTACGTTGTCAAAAACCGGGACCGACTTCAGCACGCGCGGCAGATCCTGGTACCACGTCAGGACGTTAACCCCAAGCAGCGAAAACACACGAGACAGAGGCGGCACAATCTGCTTTGTAATGTAATACACCGTGTTTATCCGCATCGAGGGGTCGGCGAGTACGTCGTGCGGCTGGCGAACCAGTTGGATCAGAGGCTGACCGGGAATCCCAAAGACAATTACGTATGGAACTCTTTCGCCGACCAAAGGTTCTGCTCTTCTATCTTTACCGACAGCACGTCTGCAAAGAATAAAGAAAGAATTCCATACTTAAGATTTCAATTTAGCAATTTTCATTGAAATGAAAAATGTATTTCATGGCAGAAATGCTTTGATTCTCTGCTGGTATGAATGAATACAATGACAAAATTTCTATGGTCACCAGGTCTATTTGCTAACATCTAGTAGTAGACCGCTGTAAGTTGGCTGGCTTCAAAACAATAAGAAATGCTTTAATTAAATAGATATTTCAATACTATTGAAAGGGACCATGCATAGTCTAATAGAGATGCAAAGAAAAGAAAAACAAACTCATCTGATATTTCTGTTCTAAAACAAAACTGTGTTACTTACATTACTATAAGCATCAAATACAGAAATCAAACAGCAACAACTCAAAGAGTGTTTGAAGTTTTAAAAAGAATACAGTGATAAATGCTTTCAGTTTATTACATTGAGCCACTGGTTACCTACTTAGCTATTTCCAACGCAGGTACACAGGCCCCAGGCTGGTACCCAGTCAAACCGCGAAACTCCTTGGCAAAGATGAAATCCTGAAGGCTGGTGTGGCCCTCCATAATCTTCACAAACTGTCGTTGAACGTATTTCTTCACAAGAGATACGTCATGTGTGGAAAATAGAAGCTTTATCGATTTTTCGAGAATCTATGTTCGAGAAGAATAAATAAAACAGAGGAAGTAAATAGGCGCTTAAGAAAAATGAATTGAAATCAAAATTAAAGAAATGCAGTTGATCATAACACCTTAGAACTTTCACTGTAGTCAATTTGCAACGGGAAATCTTGTTACAGAAATACAAAGTCAAGGGATTCGATAACAATCCGGATCTTAGAAACATCAAAATATAAAATATAGACAGACAAATGGGAACAGTCAAACTCCAAGTCATGGCAAGATTAGAACACCTCAACAATATATTTATTCTCTTCACAAAACACAACTCTTGAATGGTCATGTTCAATGTCTTTGTGGTACTTTTTTTGGCTATAGTGCTATATAAATTGTCATAAAAATAAATAAAAAATAAATAGATGTTTCTCTATACTCGTCTACAGAAATTAGTCTTGTGAGTTGACCTTGCTGACGGCTGCACAGTTATCTCGACGGACTGTCTCAATGCCCTTGGCATCGAATGTTGGCTCGGCCTGGTCGACCGATTCGTACATAAAGCCAACGTATCTCTTCTTTGTCTGCAGAACGCACGGCATGTAAACCTGCATTGCACAGCACAGCAGGAATTCTGTCACAATTCTGCCCATTTGTTTAGCAGAAATGTGTTTTGAGTTTCAAACTAAACCCAACTGACAGCCTCAAATTAATTTCTGAACTCAGTAAAACAGGTAAATGCTACCATGGTGGCGATATTAAGCACAGATGATATTAATAATGAACTGAATGAATGAATGAATGAATGGTACTGCTGTTGACACGGTCAAGAGTTGTGAAGAAACAAGAAGTGAGACATTAAAAGAAGTGACAATAGGCAGGTCTGACAGTATCATTATCAGTATCATATCTATCAAATGCTATCTTTTCACCTTCTCAAACCTAAGCTCCACGGGTTTTGGATTGTCGGCGGTCACCGCATCTGCAATTTCCTGGCCAATGACAAACGCTTCTTCTTTCGTCCTTCCGTGAAGTAGAATGAACATACTGTGACAAAGAACACAGAAGCCGCTACTGCAAACCATCGGTCTGAGATTTATTACCAAATTTCAGAAAATGGCACCAAAATAAAACAGATAAATAAAGTCAACACACCTGTCTGTATCACCGTAGACGACTTTTGCCGACCATTTTGGCGTAGCTTCAACCAAATGAATTGCCCGTTCCAACGTCTCACGAGACTTTCTGAGAATACTATCACCAACCTAAAGATAATTTGACCACAAAAAGCTTCTGGCTTATGGACGGCTTTGAACTGTTCTTGCTTATCGCAGTTACTGTTTGACATCCACTTCAAAAACTTTTTCTAAAAAATTCCTGCCATCCGATAATTATTAATAACAATAAATGTATTTATTGTAAGGAAATTTCGCACATCTTAGGAAATACTAAACCTTCAATCAAACTCATATTTAGTTTTCACCATTCAGTAAGCAAAAACATCTTAACCTAATAACAAGCGAACATCTCTCAACCAACGTTAACCCTTGTTAGTACCTCCTACCTCAACACATGGCATCCGGCCTGAAAAATTTGCTGCAGCATAACCGAATGTAACATTGGCGATCAACTTCAGGCCCAGCTGGCGTGCGTGTAGAAGTCTCTGCAGGCTCTGTCAAAGCATAGAAAATTCTTAACATAGAAAGCATAAATGTAAATAATGCAAATTAAGCAAATAGTTTGTTAAACATATACATATGCATATTAATGATATTACCGCACAAGGGTCCGTGCATATAGTAGGCATATACTGATGAGGGGGAGTTGGATTTAGGAGATTTGTGCATGTTCGGTGTGTGCAACGGGGTGCGGGGGTTGAAAATATGCCTTTTTGCGTACATACTATATGGATGAGCCCCAACCAACATGTGACTGAACACTGTGCTATAATGGTACTACTTTGAAAACCCTATATAAATTCATGGGATTTCATTTACTTACTTATTGAGAATTATCACATCTTCTCTTAAAAACTAATTAATTTTCATTTTTATTCCTATCCAGTATTTAAATGAATGAGTCTAACATTCAATTTTTTGCAAAAGGTACATGATAGCTTAATTTCCACCTGATAAAATCACCATTGTATTTGTAAGTACTGCCATGTCAGGGCTTTCAATGATACAATGACAGTAATTATCTGCAGGAACCAGAACCGATTAAAATGTAACAATGACTAACCAATGTAACTCAACATAAAATAAAGTTTACGAAATAAATTATGAATGGAAGACCACTGTTTTGATTAATCATTCAGGCCTGACAATTGTCAACAAACCTTGTCCTTTTTGTATTCCTTCATCGACCGTTTGACCATAAGGCGAGTATTAAGAATGTCCTCAACCATTCTGAAATCATTCATAACAAGTAAAAAGCAAGTTAGAAAATCTGCTCTGACCCACATAAAACTGGGCAAATCTGTTTCGTTTATATCAAATATTTCCACGTTTATGAAAATAGCATGATATCACAACCATTCAACAAAATCTAAAAATTTCCCAGATTGACTTGAATAGAATACTTATGAAAATTGGTCTTGTCGGATGACTCATCCATACCTTGACATCACTCCTTTCCGAACATGTTGCTTGACAAACACAATGCCATTTGGACAAATCGAAACGTCGTTTGCTAAACTCTAGGAAACAGTTTACGTGATACACACATTAAAGAATAAAAAAACTCAGCTTGATATTTTGATATTTTCAATTTTCTCATTCGTAGAATTGAAGACATTACAGCTTCATACTTACTGACTTAGAGGACAGAACCATGACCGTTACTAGTAACATGACCAAAAAAAACTAAAAAATATTTACCGGTACTCTACACATTAATTTAACATTTTAAACAAACAACTGAAAAATCTTGAAATTAGGATACTGATACCTGAAGCAGCTTTGGTGGAATACTGAGTAATGTACAGCCAAATTCTATAGGACCCTCACTGAAAACAGACCACAAGAAAAGCAATAATAATAATAATAATAATAATAATAATAATAATAATAATAATAATCAGTGTTTCTGTCTTTCGACAGGTCCAGGTTTCCAGTTTTCCCACTCCGATCGATTGCTTGCTTCTTCTTTGAGTTCCTGATATCCTTTATTCATCATCCACTCCAACATCATCTTTCTCGGTCTACCTCTCACTCTCTTTCCCTCCATTTTTCCTTCGATTAATATAATAATAATAATAATAATAATAATAATAATAATAATAAATGTAATTAATAAATTAACAAATGTCTGACAACTTGACGAAAAATGTAAACAAACGGTCTCTAAAAAGATTTACACAATATACAGCTACACCAAAACACCATATTTGAAAATGTGACAATAAAGACATCAATAAAATTGCTCCAAAGCAATGGCTTCTAGTACTGATGACAGAGTCAAGAACATAAACAAGAACAAACTGCATGAAATGCATTGCCAAGGGCTTCAAGCACATAACAACATCACCTGTCAATTTTAAAACTTCCTCACAGCATTAAATCACTTTCTCCTGACCACGTAGATGAATCACAGCACAAATAAGTGACTCACTAAAACTCAACACCTGAATATATCATATTACAAAATCTCTCTCTCTCTCTCTCTCTCTCTCCATCCTTCAACAAATTACACGTTTATCAGATATGTACATTAGCGAGTTTGGCAGTTGTCTATAAAGTACAGTGCTGCTCAAAAAATTGTGAACACATGAATTTCGAAGCAAAACGAAGTTTAAGGCTTGTTAAAATATTGCAATCACAACCAAGAACACCAATGCTATATTTTTTCATTAATGATACTATTCTACGATTGATGTACAGAAAGCTATAGATATGCAAAAATTCAGAAGTGTTGAAACAAATTTCATGCACATTTTCTTGTGTCCCCATCTTTGCTGTGTCAAACTGTACTAGAATAATCAGTATATTTGGTCTCAATGGTATTCTAGAGCGTTCGAAATGCCACAAAAAATGGTCAACTATTTTTGTATATCTATAGCCTTCTGTACATCAATCGTTCAATAGTATCATAAATGAAAAAATACAGTAGAAAAAATACGCTTTTGCTTCGAAATCCATGTGTGTTCACAATTTTTTTAGCAGTACTGTATACTGACTGCAGTTTTGGGAAGTTGTCAATTCGTCCGAGACATGTGGAGAAGCAGTAGTTGTAGGCTATCATAATCGACGGATAGAGAGACTGAAAGTCAAGAACGATCACCGGATGAGTATAGAACTCGGATTCCGGTTCCAAATTCAACGGGATGCACTCAGGCGCACGCATTCGCGCCCTCTGCTGAACGCTTGGACTGACGGCGATGAAATTCAACGGCTTTGCCATGCGCAACATCATAGACTCAACGCGATACTGCAACACAATAACGACAATAATAGTTATATACCTCTATGGTAATAATAGACAAAGGCATAGAATAACAGAAATACAAATCCACCTGCAAAATGTCAACTCTAAGACAGTCAACTGTCCTTTTACCAGTTATTTTTAAATGCTAAATGTAAGAGCCATTGTGTTTGGTTATGCTCTGCTTATGGTGCTATATAAATAGTTCAGTGTACATACATATAATTGTGTAGCAAAGATTTTTTCAGAGGAGGGTGAAATTTTGACAAAGATTTCTTCTAAAAAATATGACACCTTTCTCTACTCAAACTCTTAAATATATTTGCACTTTATTTGGTGCTGAATTTTCAACTGTTTAACAAACACAATGTCAATGCTAATGGTTTTCATTTCCTCAACCATTGTTTTCAAATGAATTAACCATAGAGATTACTGGTAGTCTATTTAGTAGCATATCTTTCTGGGTACATTTGTGTTGAAAGCAGAGTTTGCTGGCTTTTATATTTATTATAAGTGGAAAACACGCACCTGTGAACCTCTGTTCAAGACATCGTAGAATTCAATGCCATATATCCTGGCAAATTCACTCGTCTGGCCGATAAGATCCAGCTTCTCTATAATCTGCAGGTTAGCCTTTGAACGTACCATAAAATACTCAACCGTTTTCCACCTGAGAACAAAGAGCAAAATACTCCAATCAAAAGAATGCCCATACCAAAAACTTAGACCTAATTTGAACTTTAACTGCACAAGCTATAGTAATTGTGGTGCATCAGTGAAAATCAGTGAAGACCTGCAGTAGACAACAGGGCCTGAAATATGTAAAATTCTTAAGTATGTTAATCACATGACATCAATTTCAAACAGGAGTTCAATTTAATAGGCAATGACTCTCTTGAAGATTAAATTGTGAACATCCTATCTCAGTCTATCCATTACCCGATATTTTCAAGACTCTATCGGCTCTTAGTTGTGCTGATTCAGAACATTTCAACAGCAAAAGTTTACCTATAGAGGTGACTTCTGTGATCAAACCATTCGGTCAGACTGCGGTTGGAGTACTTTGGAAATCTCTGATGAAGTACGTGGTAAGCAACATTTTCAAATGAATACACGTTCAAGGTCACCTGTACATCAGAAGAACGACCTTGATCAATCAACTAATTAAACCCTTCTAATCAATAATTTCCTTTATTATTATTATTATTATTATTATTATTATTATTATTAAGAGCATTTCTAGAGTGTAAATAATCGCAAAGCAGCAAATGCGCATATAATTAATTAATTAAGCAGTTTTTAGGATGAGTAATTCTGGACTCACTTCGTGCCTGGCTAATCTCCAAAGGTTGAGAACAATTCTACCCGAAATGTGAATCTCCGACATGTGATGCGCTCCATATTCGTCTTTATCTGCTTCAAAGTGGTTCTCCAAACTCCCACCTAAACACACACACACACAGACACATACCAGAATACCAAACAAATTCACACTGCAATGGTCCTATTGGCAGTTTATTAACATTACATTCTGCAACATCGTTGCCATCATCATCATCATCATCATCATCATCATCATCATCATCATCATCATCATCCTCAGGAGCGATTAAGTTTCAGAACCAAATAATGTTTTACCAAAGATTTGTTTATAATAATGGCTGATCAGATTTGCTCACAATTCAATAGATTCATTGAGGAATTAAAATTAGCAATAACTGGAATTACCTGGAATGCGAGACAATTGTGAGCAGAGGTCTCGGTTCAGATGTGCAGCTCTCTGCAGAAGATATCCCCACGATGACCTCTGAATCTCAAACCCGACCAAAACATCTGCATCATGCCTAGAATCATCATCATCATCAGCAGCAATGAATCAAATCAAGGAGGTCAAAAGGTCATAAACACCTAAAGACTAATAATAACTGAATTCATAACCATCTAAGAACAAATTATAGAATACTCTTTCAACTGTTGCCCTCTTATTTACCATTCACTTATCGAGGATATTTTACACCCCCTAACACCCCCCAATTTGAGACCGACACTCCCCAAATTTTCCCCAATCCGAGCCTGAGATGCACCCCTAACATCCTCCAACACCCCCCAATTTGAGACTAACACCCCTAAATTGATAATTTATTTTTAAGCATAATTTAGTCTTATTATCCTATTTAATTAAAGTTATGTGAGCATGAAAATTGTATACAAATAAATGAGGTAGGATATGTCAAGAAAAACTTTTAAAAGTTTATAAAATGGTGCAAATTGTACCTCTTTACTACTTCCACAAAAGTCGTCATCAACAAGTCTTCAGTGGCAACATAAGTGACATCAACATCCGACAGGCCCGACTTCTGCAACAGCGGCTGTCGTCTGCTCTGGTCGTCGCACTGGACGTCCTGTCTGTCGACCAAAATAACATAAGGATGGAAGCCGGTCCAATTGCCTCATGTGGAGGACAGTCATAGTGTATGCAGTAGAAGATAGCACGAATTTCATCACATTCTGGATCGGGGAGAAGGTCCCCTCTGGTCGCCACGTGTACTTCGGCGCTAAGCACGGTCAAATACTGGTACTAAACAGATAACAATTTCAAAGAAACTGTATCGTAAAGATAACACAAATTCAGGTCTGTCACAAAATGTTAAATACTTGTCAATACACAAATATAATAATAAGAACTTAGTAAGAAAACATACATTAATGGCAACTGCATAAATATTAACAGGTGCTTGTAATTAACATTTCAATAATGTACAGATATATACATATATGTATACATATACACACATAATATAAAAAAGCTATGTTACTAACTATTTATTTATAGGTAAAAATTAGAATTAAGTTACGTTACAAAACCATTTGACATCTTACGTCGTAAAGAGCTTTCGCGTCGTGTACATTCTGTGAATCAACTTTGAAGCCAAAGGTGTTTCTAAGCGTAGGTCCTTCGATCTGAGAATGCTCTCTCGTTGTAGACAATGCCAGTTCATGACCCTATCAACAGCCAAGAAAGTCTAAAAATCACAGATCCTAAATCTATAACATAAGTCCATCGTTTCCATACATCATTTGAAAGTTTTAAAAATTCAAATTATACAAAAC
Source organism: Metaphire vulgaris (assembly GCA_018105865.1). Classification (NCBI taxonomy): domain Eukaryota; kingdom Metazoa; phylum Annelida; class Clitellata; order Crassiclitellata; family Megascolecidae; genus Metaphire; species Metaphire vulgaris. Next base: position 812,470 of record CM030843.1, on the reverse strand, counting down.
AAAACAAAATGATTTCAATCAACTTCCTGCACAATGAATACTGCATTCAAATGAAGCACAAGCCTTCTCATGTTGTTTTTAACAAGTATGTTCAAGGTTAAATAAGAACATTCTGTTGCTAATCATCTAGAGATTTTGAGCAGATTTCTCTATCTGTAAAGTTTACATCATTTCACTATTTGCTGTCTCATCTCATCTGACAAGCAGGCAATATTTTGCTTCCATTTCTGACATGACAATAAATAAATGATAATATTATCAAGGAACAAAGTAGCGAAACGAGTACCATCCGACACAGAGGAAGATCTCTCCGGAAAGACGAGGTTTGTCTCTCAAACTTTGGTTTTATCTGGCGCTGTCTCTGTCTCGTAGATAACGGAGTTCCTCGCCGTCGTCTGCTTTCAAATTGTTTGCAGCATCAGATAAGGTCGTAGAGTCTGGAACAGTATCCGCTCTCGAGTTTTCTTCTGCGTTCTGGATCGGCGTGCACCGGAGCAGATCCTGTTCCAACGATTTCAGCCGTTCGCTCTCAAAACCCGACGCATGAACCGGAGTGCTGGCCGCAACGTCCGGCAGTTGGTCGCCAGAATCCGGAAGATCCCCGAATGGTCTCAACTGACTTCCAGGAAATTCAACGACGTCCGAGTCATTCGTCTTGGTTTCATCGCAATCTGCGCCACCTTTCCCACGGTCTCTGCACACGACGCCCGGTATTTCCAGTTCGACGAAGGAGGCCTTCGGGATTCCCATCAAACAGGTGCTCTGTGCGGTCGAATTTTCCGCCGTCAGTGACAGGTCGCTGCTGGCAGACTGATTAGTCTCATCTTGCCTTTCTTCTTGTCTAGGAATTTTGTCTTGATTACTTAAAAGTGATAATGGAGCAACAGTTGTTTCTTCTTTATAACATTTATTTTCATTCAGATCCTCAGTGCAAGCACCAGACGAACTTTGCGCCGACAGTTTGGTCGACACCATGGTGACAGCTTCCACCTCCTCCTTCTCTTTTTCCTCCGCATCCCTTGATATACCGGTAATTGTTTGCTCTTTTCCTGCATTTTCGCCCTTTCTGTTCTTCTCTCTCATTTTCAAAAACTCCCGAACGACAGAAGGTCGCGGTGGTGACCTGCAGGGCGTCACTACGACCTCTTTGTCCTTGATGAGGACACTGCAGAGCGACGGCTGTGCACCGAATTGCTTCAGTATGTCGTCCTTGGTCATCTGCGAGTGGCCGAACACTGCTAAGTCTCGGGCCATTGCTTCCGTCTGCCAATACTTTAATCCGCAGCTGACTTCGTGCTCGGGCAAATCGGAAACCTTAACAACAAAAAAAGATTTTCAACGTTCTGGCCATCAGTAGAAGTGCTATATAAACACTATGTTGCAATACATTACACCAGTAAATGGATAAATAGATAATAATGGAGAAACAAGCCAGAAATTGCTTTGAAAATCAGAGCCGGAACAAGTAGAAAGACTTCATCCAGCATAGGTCATCTTAGTTTATACCAGTTCATCCTTTAAGAAATGAGGCAAGAAAATCATGCTAAATGTGCACTACTTCATTCCTGCATGTTAAACTGATAAGCAAAAGAGTTACAAAATCATCTTATGGATAAAGTGAATGCCTGCAGACCATCATTTGATTTTATCCTTTTGGGATCAGCCCTCCCAAAACAGCTCTGACAACAACTTAGCACAGTGACTACCAAACTTTTCAATACACAGCTCTCTTGCCAAGTCCAGATTTCCCAAGGCTCCCCGTGTCAAATTCGAGTAAATGAACTTTGCGCCAAAACACTTTTCCGGTAATAATTGGTACCAAAAGTCTTAATAAGCAAAAAAAGGAAATTCTGATTGACTTGTAACAATTCAGGGCTCCCCAGAGAGCTGCGGCCAACATTTTGGTAACCACTGACGTAACATCAAAAACTTAACTTCGACCCTAACCAACATTTCTTAAAAAACAATACATTCAAAGGGCAAATTAGATTGAAAAAGTGAACCAGCACAAAAGTTTAATAGTGCTATAACAGCTGCACAACAGCAATATGAACGACAACTGCAAAAATCTCTTTTTTGACGTCATACAGTGCATACTTACAAGTGGAGATTTAACTTTAGACAGAAACTCAGCTTCACCAATTCTTCAACAATAAAGAACAGAATTAACAATTAAAAACCAGCACAAATCAAACAATTTAAATTAAACTCTGAAAAGAAACAGCAAAATATTTAATAAACCCAGAAGACAAAACCAAACAAACAAATAATTCTAATATAATTTGCCAATTTTAGAAATTCAATATTTAAATAGAATCAACATAAACAAAAGAAACCAAAGGCAGCTCAGAAATTGATCAATAATAATGGATAGTTCTGCTAAAAATAACAAGTCTCGAGATGTAAAATGCTGAAAATGTAAGAATGGTAAGTTTTCAGGTTTTTTATAACTAAGTAAGACAAAATTTCTATAGCACTGCCCGGAAGCTTGGTGCAGTGAATGACACTTACCGTAGGCGTGGTGGTACGTCGGCTGGGTTGCTGTAAAACGCATCACCAGGTTTCTTCAGTGGGAAACCATCTGAAAGCACATCACTCCACACTTGGCTTCTTGACGGTGGATCAACCATAGGTCGAACCACGACCAAATGCTTTGCATTAAAACCAATCTGGTCGAACTCTGCATTCAGATGATTACATCTGCCCTCACCAGAAGCAGCAGAACTGATGCAATCAGCCAGCTTTGATCGATTACGAGATGATGTCAATTCAGAATCGATAGTAGGCATTTCGGCGGCGACGGTGTCCGCATCAGTTTTGGAACAGATCTCACCAACGTCTGACGTGGTTTCAGTGCTACAAACACTTCTAACACTTCTAGAAGACTCACTGAACAGATCGACAGAACGAGTGCCCAGACCAAATGCTGCTTCGCTTGAAATGCTTTCAGTGTCCATAACACTCGACGAATGCCTTAATAGAGAAACATCTTCAAAAACAGTAACATTAGAACCATCCTCACTTTCAATGTTCATCAAGCCAATGACCTTATTAAAAGTAAAATGATCACGATGCTTCTCAGTAACTGTGAACTTTAAATCCTTTCTACTGACCACAGCTTCATCCAACCGATTTGAGCAACAACCGCGTTCCTGTGTTGGTGAAGTTGGCATTGGACCCTCACTTTCAAGATCACTGGTCTCGGGAGAAGACAACAGCGCAAACTTTGTCAGCACATCTGCATAATCAACTGAACATTCATCATCTACATAATCAGTGTATCGACAACTGGTAGAGATGTCGCTTGTAGAGTTCGTCTCCTTATCGATCGATGAATCTCTTTTTGGCACGACAGCCTCATCGCTTTCACTTGAGCCAGAAATATTACCAGATGCAGCCAGCTTATCGACGGAATGTGAACCATATATCCGTTTAGCAGTGGCTGTCTTCATCTCATTCAAATGAAAACTAGAACCGCCTAAATGCAGCTTCTCTACAACAATACGCGCTTCTTTTATAACATCCTTAAATCTGAGCAAGCGTTTCTGATCTCCTGTCAGCTTGAATCTCTTTCTTGTATTCCACGTATTAGCTGTGTTGCCGCATCGGAGTCTTTTTGACTTAAAAACGCAGCCGTGTCTCGCACCTGTATCCAGCTCATTGTCGCTCTGAGCCATTGTCACGATCAGGGAACCAGAATCAAGAAGATGCTGACCTGCCGTGCACTCATTCTCGCTGCTGTCACTCGTTAAAGCTTTTCTACATGATTTTCTAACATTACCTGATGACATGCGATCGACTCCACTTTCTCGTTTTCTTTTCTTAGTGGGTTCTGATCTCCTAAATGCATCCAAAGAAATTTCAAACTCTTTGTCAAGTGCAAAACTTTGCCTACATTCCATTGGCTCTGAAATGTTCCAATCTCTGGATTGGTTTTGATCATCAGCATTTCTGCAAGAAGCATTTTCAGCTTTGTAGTTATTGCCTCTTTCTGAAGATGAAGAATGTACCCTTTTTACTGAAGATGAGTCATCAATTGATTCATCCGATGATGATGACATCACAAGAGGAGTTTCTTTGGTGCAAATATTTGCATCTTGGAAAGTATCGATAACAATGTTATTGTCTGGAAGATTAACTGGTGACTCACTGGCAGTCAACTTTGATGATCTCACTAACACAAAGATTCCAAATATATTAGTTAGTTAGATAATATGCCAACTTATATAGCACTATAGTCACAGCATGCCAAGATCAAGAGCACTTTACATATTGTCAAATGGGACCTGAGACGCAAATACAGGACATTCAATTAAATTTCATGTAGGGCCAAATTTTTGTACCACTGGTGTCCGAGGGCCAGGCGGATATAGTTCTTAGTAAAACAAAAAGTTAAAAACAAGACATCAAATTTTTTTAGAAAAGTGTTATAAAAAGGTATTAATCTTTTCAGTACTCTCGTGGGCCATTTTACACCCCTTGGTGGGCCAGATCTGGCCACGGCCCCCATTTCAATACCCACCCCTGCCCTAGATAAAAAAAAAATATGCCAGAGACAGCTCAGTGCTCAAACAAAACTGAACATAAACAGTCAAATATCAAATAGCTTTGGACAGATGGCTGTTAATTTTAAATTATATAACCAAAATAAATAAATAGATATAAATGATATACAGAAACAAAATATATAATATTCACAATTAGAAGTGATTCATTTTTCAAAAAAAAACACCGAGGTCAGATTATTCCCACCTCAAAATTCTCGACTTCCAGTGAAGGGTCAGACAAGTCAGAACCAATTTATCTCCACTAGGGTCAGGTTCACCCCACTAATACCGCCCCTCCCCCCATAACAAATGAAATGCTGCATAATTCTCATGTCCATATTAAGCGAAATGATAGACAGATTTGAAAGATTTAAAGATCGCTACGTTTTCTAAGTCCAGCCGGTCCATCCAGTTGAGGCAAACTGTCTCCATTGCTGTCCTCTTCATCACCCTCCTCAACAAGTCCTGCATGACCTTCTGCTATGTTTTGAGAACGGTTCCTTTGACCAACAAGGGCCAGTGATGACCCTTCACACTCAGCCATTGCAATCAAATCATCACTTCTACAAATCATATTTCAATGCCTTCAATTAACTCATGACAGTAGTGCCTGAAGAAATGGTGAAGGTAAATTATCATCAAATCATGAGATCCTCATCAGTCGATCCTCATCAGTCAAACCCACTATAATATATAGACATATCTCGATCACATTCACTTAAACCATGATAACATTTGAGAGGCGACGTGAAATTAAATGACACTTGTTCTCACCAACATGTATGCATGTTGCATAAGTCAGTGAGTGAGTCCAACTGTACAGTACTTCAAAGAGGTTTATTAACGTAAATAGTAACATTAATTTCATTAATAAAGGTTTCATAACCTTGAAAGGGAATTCACTCACTTGAATGACTGTTTCCATCGTTCATATTCACCGTCCACGTCATCTTCTAGTACCTGACTCATTTCAATGCTCTCTAAAGTCTCATTTGCTTCTATTTCTGCAGCATTTTCATCAGTCGATGTCACCTACACAAACGAAAACATAATTATATAATTCATTATAAACTTGATGACAGAATGAGAATTCCATCTGAAAGAAAAACAATTCAAACTCATGATAAGCAATGGAAATAGCACACAGTAGAGAAATACATTCAAAAAACAACCACACACTAATATATAATAATGGTAGATTTTGCTATTTACTTTATTGTGAGCATCGATAGAAAGCTTAATGCTATAATACACATGAATGACAAAAGATTTCGTTACGGAAGGACTCTGTAGGTGACAGAAGGATTGATTTACCAGTAATTTTTTACAAAACTGATATTGCTGCTTAAAATACTGAAATTAAATCTCATGGCCATCAATAGAGTACTAAGTATTTTAATGAAATCTTGAAGAATCTGCTAAACAAAGACACATGCATAGGAATATGCAACATTTTCAAATGACAATAGTACAAGTCACTATCTGTTTTGCATTAATATTAAATATTCCCAACATACCTGTGAGAGAAGACTATCTTTGTCTTCCAGAGAAGTAACCTGACTCAGTACCTGATGTATACTGATACTGCCTGACAACGGGGACTTGGGCGGCTGTGAATCGGCAAGAGCAGCCAAAATATTCACCAACGACAGATCTAAACTCGAGCCTTGAAAATAATAAACTGCTCTCAACAGATTGAGTTACAACTGTATTTGTAAAAATTTTATTGCTTCAATAAACCAAATTTTAATAAATGCTTCCATCCAAAATTAAGCAGATGCCGCATACAAGAATCCTCCACAGTTGAGAATTACGCGTGCACGTACTCTATCTGTGTCAATAATAAATTCAGAAGGTACATAAATCATAAAGTTGTCAATAACAAAACATACTTAACATCTGAGATGCATTTGTTGATGTAGTCGACTTCTTAGCAAAGTTCTGCGACGAAGACAAGACCTGACTTATGGAAGCTTCATTCAGGACTGGTTCTAACTCGCTAACTGCCGGCAACTGTTGCGATGCGGTCGCACTTGCGTCTGCACACCAACCAAATAACCATATTATAATATGCAGGCAAATAATTAAAACAAGCAAACACATTTTCAAATCAGAAAACAGAACCAGTCTCACTCAAACGTAAAATACACGATGGCAATAGAATGAATATATTGAAGCCAAGAAAACCGACCAGCAAACAATTCTAAGCCCACAGGCGTACATAAATCTAGGCGTCAAGTTTAAACCTGCATTTACAGGTCCATGTAATATATCAGTTTACCAATTACGATACTATTGAACTATCATCAAGCTAACAATGAGATATAACATCACAAATTATGGGATACAGGTTTACAATATTTGCCTTGAATTAGAGTATTCTCTGATGACTGATTTCCAGAAAGCCCATCTCTGTGAGACCTGAAACAAAATAAAGCAAATGGAGCCATCAATAAGCAATACACAAAGCTATGTATGTCTGTTCTAAAAGTCCAATCCATGAAGAGCATTAAGTGCATGTGTACTTATTCACCAACAGTTGAGTAATTACATATCAGCTTCCAAAGAATGCAAGATGTCTTGTAGTCTCTGTTGCATCTGAAACTCATTCGTTGTCCACGCCGTTGCTCTTCGATCTATTAAAATAATACAACCACATTGTCACAGCAGCAACACACACAGGCATCTCAGTATTTATTGTCAATACAAATACCTTTTCAAGCTGCAATGCATTGCACGTCATCAAAGGATCAGAGTTGTATCGCAACGTGCCGACAGTAAGGCAATGTCGGGAAGAGAAAGTCCGATAAAATTAAACATTCAGAAAAGAAAACAACGTGTCCAAAGACTGCTAACAAAAATTTCTGCAGAAATAATACGAAAATTACTATGGCAGAGTACCTGGCGAAGACGGAGGTTCAAGTTCGACAGAAAGTTGGCGGTTTACACGTCTCTGCTTCTCATCTTCCCACAGAGCAGCCAAGCCTGGATTTTCCCCATTCCTCTCTATAAGGTATCAATATATAGTTACATATTCCCAGAAAGACAAAATCATCATCATCATCATCATCATCATAGTCATTATCATAGGGAATTCATGGGGAATTCAGGCTTTGGACAGAGATTGCTTCTCTTCTCCTGCTTCTCCCTTTTAGTATCCTAATCCTTTAACATCAATTTTAATATATCAAATATCTAATATATCTAATATTGAAATATGAAATATTTCTACATTTGTCTTTACAGCTGTTTTTCCAATGTTGAATTGTAATATTAATGATCTTTGGTTTCTGACTTTGATGCTAATAAACTGATTCTGATAACCATCATCACTTTCATCATCACTTTCATTTGTTAACTTATAACTCAGCTTAGTACCTTATAAAACAAGCCAGGGTTTGCTATGATGAGATCATCTACTTAAACCAGTGATAGAAGCAGATCATGAATATGCATAAGTCACATTTCATCAAGCAAAATCAAACAGATCAACATAGATATGAATTTTTAAATACTACCTTGGTCCACTTCTAGTCGGTTGAGAATGTCTGCAGCGACCACATCGACCTCCAAATCACACGTGCTCAGCTTCTTAACGTCCAATGGCAGAACAAAGTCTCTGAATAAGAGTAAAACAATGACAACAACAACTCAGAGCTAATAACTATAACTGGCTCTATGGTTGGATCAGCAGTCAGGGAATTTGCCAATTAGTTAACTAAGAAGTTGGACATTCAACTCTATGTTTCAGCAGAAACTTTCAGCTGTTCCCACCACACCCATGGGAAAGAAAGGCTAAGGAAAAACCATTGCCTTGTAAAACTAAACATCCAGCCTATATATAAACCTTAACATATTTCTAGTCATTATTATTATTTATTATTATTAGTTAGTATTAGTATTGTTATTATTATTATTATTATTATTATTATTATTATTATTATATTCTTATTATTAATTTCTTATTATTAATTAAACCACTATTATATTATGATATTCAATTTCTGTGTAAACAAACCACTATATAATGACATGAAACATAATGACTGAAGACGCACTGGTGGATGTTGGAGATAGTCCACTGATGAGTTGAACAGATACCAGAAGATTTTAACGAGTCTTCCAAATGAACAGATGGAGTGTGGCCGCTGCTCTTTTCTTCATGTGCAGTCTCTTGAAAAATTCAATTGCAATTTTAAATGAATGACTAAAATCAGAACAAATCGCTACCAAAATGCAAAATTTTTCCCTTGGAATCGCCCTTGTCTATACTCCTTGCTTAATCTTTTAACAAGATTTTAGGCAATCACATTTCTTTTTAAATGATATCATTGTCAAATAAACAACATTCTGGACTCACGTGCATTGCAAGGCAATGGCTGGCGAATTTTAACAGCGGCAGCATTCAAAAAGTTCATCCCAAACAGATTAAAATCCATGAACATCTAAAAACCAATATCTTAAATATTTTAATGCTCAAGATATCAATGAAATAAGAGAAACAGTAACAATATTTTGGTATATAACACTAGGTTGATATAATTTGGCCATGAATATTGCTCTCTCTCTCTCTCTCTCTCTCTCTCTCTCTCTCCCCCCACCATTTCCCCTCTCCATCCCTCCTCAATCTCCTCTATCTCCCCTTTATCTCAAGAACTTCTTTCTATAGTGTCCACTTGTGATGGCTTCCAATGATCTGTATATCAATATTGGAAGTCTCTGACTTACTGTATTTTGTCATCAGCTTTTGAGTCCCCAAATCACAGATGTTTGCTGACCACATCATGGTATTACATGTTGCCACAGGTCTTAGTTGAGCACTTTTTTCAACAGCTCTTGTCGTCATAACCCTTTAAAAAACGTGCAGCTGACAAAACCAGTGCGCAATCAGCAAAGTGCACAATACCTGTAAGGTGTATGGTATGTGCGATTCATGAGGTTGAATTATGCGGTTCATCACTGCACCAGCAAGCAACAAATCAGCAACTCTGCAAATTTTAATACAAAATATACAAACATTAGCATATGCAAATCACAATCTTTATTTATACATGTGGTTAATACAAAATAAACACACATTAGCATATGCAAATTACAATCTTTACTTATACATGGGGTTAATACAAAATAAACACACATTAGCATATGCAAATTACAATCTTTACTTATACATGGGGTTAATACAAAATAAACACACATTAGCATATGCAAATTACAATCTTTACTTATACATGGGGTTAATACAAAATAAACACACATTAGCATATGCAAATTACAATCTTTATTTATGCATGGAGTTAATACAAAACATACACACATCAGCATAATGCAAATCACAATCTTTATTTATGCACGGAGTGGATGCGATCAACACTTATATGGAGCAACATAATCATTTACGCAAGAACACACATTTGTAAATTAATCACACAAAGCAAATTAGCTACATGCTGATATCATACTTTTTGATCATCAGAGGATTGAACAGATAGATCTTGAGGAATGGCTGCTCCTCTGAGTGATAACCATAGAATGGTCTGAAAATGCAAAAGAAATGTAATGTTGAGTGCTCAATACAGCAGGCAATCTTTTCAGCAAACTTATTCAGAAAATCTTAACACTTAGAACCTGCTAGTGCAGCATTTAAGGTACATGCTGCTATGACAAAGTATGGGTTACTGGTCAGTAATATTTGCAATGCAATTCAGTTGGGTTTGCTCTTAAAACATTCAAATTAGCAACTTTAAAAATCTGTAAAAGGAAAACTTCATTAGATATGTACAGGCCAGACACAAGAGACACTTTGTAGACATGCTGCATGGTCGACGAAGCTTTTCCATGAGAAATATTAATAGCCTTGTCCAGACTTGAAGCAAACTGCTGAAGATACGAACCGGGAGGCAGGGTACCATCATATACTGCATAGAGATACGGAAACACTCCGTGAATATTCACGCATGTCTTCTGACCTATTTATAGAAATGATCAAGAGAAATTATTACACAATATCAGGCTTTCTATTAGAGGCAGACAAAGTAAAACTTAAATATGATTATCATAATCAAGATATGTACACAGATTAATTATGAGAATCAATTTTTAATTATACAGACTAACTAATAATTATTCAAGAGTTCTTAACTAGGCTGAAAATCAAAGCATTCAAAAAAACTCATAATATAAGTAGTTAATTTACAATAAAAAGTGCCTAATAATAATAACTCTACCTTCGAAACTAATTGCAAAACACATATTCAAAGAAGCATTAATCCGAATACCGTTCAGCGTAGGCCCAAATATGCGTAACACTGGCACTCGGTAGATTGGCGTTCGTCTAAATTCAGAGTAAACCATGTCCAAGCCGGGTACTGGTTCCGTCATGTAGTGATCAGTACAAACAATGCGCACTGAAAACACCGGACCCTGAATATTTTAAAATAAAAAATTCTACATAGACGAGTGCTTTTAAAGATACCAATAACATTAAACAGTGATCCGTCTTTGTTTACCACACAATATCTATTAAAAGTGTCACATCAGCAAGTAGATTTTTATCTGAACCGCTGCAACCTGTACGGGAATCTTCTAAGCTCAGTTATCAATGACTATTGCATGGAGGGTGCCACAAGCCAAATATTGGGTGGGCCAACATGGCCTGTTTCAAATTGGACAACGCAAAGACTAGTGCTACAGTAGGCTATGGATATGCAAAAAATCAGAAGAGTGATGAAACGAATTAAAACCACATATTCTTGTGTCCCCGTCTTTGCTGTGCCAAACTGTACTAGAATTGTCAATATATTCAGTCTCAATTTTTTTCTAGAGCTTTCTAAATGCCACGAAAAATAATGAGCCATTTGAAACGACACTATACAAAGTCTTTCAGAAATCTATTCTCTGTCAGGTTTTATAGACCACAAAAATATTATAAAATTGATACCCTGTTTGAAATTGGACAATGCAAGGACTAGTGCTACAGTAGGCTATAGATATGCAAAAATTGAGAAGAGTGATGAAACGAATTAAAAGTTGTTGGTAAGATGCATATGTTCATATTACAGATCAAGATTTAAATGTGTAACTAGTAGTCAACACAGTTAAAATATTCTGTTACTCGACCAGATCCTTGTCTGCAATAGTTCTATCCCTCTCCCATACTCCGACAGTTCATGGTTCTCGTGCCTTTTCAGTGGCCACCCCCAAACTCTGGAACTCATTGCCTCAGTATGTGCGCATTGCAAATTCGTTACAGATTTTTAGAACTAGATTAAACACCCATCTTTTTGACCTGGCTTATCCACCATAGACTGTCAGCCGTTTGTCTGGCCGGATACCTTAAATTTGACCTGGATCTTTACTGATTTTGATTATAGTGCGCCATCGGTTAATGCTCCTGTGCATTATGAAGTGATGCTATTAGAAGTTTAAGATTAGATTAGATACATATTCCTGGACAAACAATTTAGACAGTGATGCGTGACGATCAAGCAAGTTATCACACGATTATCTGAACCCTGAAGGTTGACCATCGTATCTCTAATATTATTTATGCCAATCGGAGAGCGCAATAAAGACTACTTTTAAAAGCGATATATAAATAAACAGCAAAGTGCAACCAAATCAGAAACAGATAACCTTGCGCAGAGAATTTGAAGGCATATCGTCGTTCCACTTATTGTGCAATCCAAACAGTCGGCGTTAAAATGCAAGAACCGATCGGAAGTGCTTTAATTACGAAAAACAAAAATATGTCAAGTAATCATTTCGGCTCTTTAAATACTGAACTACTCGTAAAGTTCACGCTCGGCATTAACGCTGTCAATGGTTACCGCTTGATCCTATTCCTTTCTTTTAATTATGTTGCTCCTATATTTTACAGATCTCTCTACGACTATTTGCATAATGCAGTAATAAATTCAGATAATTGTCACATGGTTATAGAATTTGTGACCTTCACGTGGCAACAGGTAGATATAGTTAATTTTTGGCATATAAAAATTGTGAATGCTACAACAGTCGGTGGTAGTTTGCAGCCATATTTGTCATCTTTTATCTACAATGAACTGTCATCTGGTTGTCTGGACTAATATCCTGGATTTAACTTTGATCAGCATTGGCTGATGCTTCTAAGCATTAAAAATGGCGCTATAGAAGTTTAAGTCAATTGTTGAGTGGATAGAGCAGCGCTGCAGCAGTAACACAGTCGCTGAGTGAAGAAAAAAGAAGCAATGGCGGCGCTGAGGTTGATGCGTTCATCGCTGTTGTCTTTGAACGTTTTAACGAAGGCGGAGATGGCGATCGGCGGTCGGCGATGGAGGAAGCGCCGCTGGGCTCCAATCGCCGCCAGCAAGCTGTTCGTCGTCAGGGAACGGACGCCAATCGACCCCGAAGAATACGAGGAGCTCAAAGTCAGATACGCTCACTACAGAACGGCTGTTCGCTCCATTAGGTTCGATCGGTCGTGAATTTGAAATCAATTCAATCGACTTCTATAGCACCATTTTGGTAATGCACTTGGCATCAGTCGACGGTCGCGCTGGATTTCAAATCGTAATCCATCATTGTTAAATCAGTGCCTAAAATACAGCAGGTTGTTTCTTGGATTTTTATGGCGCTAACGTATGATTATTTAATTATCACTATTTAAGGTTTAATACAGGCATTTTTCTAGATATAGTAATCACCTTTTGTGTTCGATATTGTTCTAATACAGTTGTATGTGCACAGTTCTTTTGTATTGATTGCGGTTGTCTGTTAACAATTCTGTTGTAGGATGGAAGTGACAATATTTCATTGTTATTGTTTCGTGTTGCATTTGTCTTAGGAATATTTTAAAAATGAACTTCTAGCACAGACTTCTGCTCTGACGGATAAATCTCACATGGAACAAGAGGAGAAACATCTTGCCCAATGTCTGAGTGAGAACGAACGTTGGAACAGAGAATCAGCTAAATTCAGGTGAGGTCATCAGTGTGACCTCTGTCACTGCCAGCATAATGTTCAATCTGATCTTTATTATCATCTGCTTCTTGTACTACTTAATACTTTAGCTTGGCATTGGTACTTAAAATTAGTTCTTGAATATGATGCCTTGGTACTTATTCTTGGATGTAATGTCTAAAAATTTGTTTAATGTACATTGAATTAGCAATTTTGCTATTGTTCTGGTAATGATTTAGCATTTGTTTACATTGAAGTTAGTGAACAGATCTCATTAGTGTACTTATAAATGGTTGTTGAAATGAAATGCATATCAATTGCGTTTTTAATTCTAAATTGTGAATGTAATTGATTTGCTCCTGTAAATTTCCAGACAAGCGAGAGAAGTTATTTTTGAAAAAGAAAAGCAGGATCTGGAGCTGAAGCAGTTGATCGAGATCGAAGAGAGGCAGGAAGAGCTCCATGAGAAGCTGCGATTGCAAGTCTTAAAAACAAAGGTAACCAACAAATCGGTCAATTTTTCTATGGCACCACTATCATAACACCTGGGGTATCAGCCAATGGTGCACCATATCCAATCTAAATTAAAACCAGGCCAAGCTAGGAAGGTCAGTCAGATCAGCAGTGGATCAATGTATGGGGGGGGATAGGCCAACCCAAACAAGTGCATTTTTAAACTTGATCTAAGAGCCAGTGGTCCGGCACATGTCGTCAGTAGTGCTTCATCTTTTTTAGGGCAGTTGAACCTGAGCACCAATGAGTTAAAATTTATTAATATGGTCTGAAAAATAGCAGTAAAAGTTTTGAAATTGGATTATAGTGTGTCTTCTGTGTATCCTGTGTAATGTCTTTGTTAGTAATGGGTTTTAGAAATCTTTAGTTGTTAGATGGAGCATCGTGAAATGTTGTTTCAATATTTTGCTACAACAAACTGATTTGTGGGTCTGTCCAATTCTATTTTTAACATTTTTTTGTTGATTTCTGTTTTAGGATGAGTCGAAGAGGTTTGTGTCACCGGAAAATTTGGAAAATATGATAGAAGTTGCATTGAATCAGCGTTCCATTTACAACTTTGCAATCGACTCCGAAGGAAATCGTTTTATAGAACAAGCAGATGGCAGCACAGTTTTCCAAAAGTCTGGCAATGAAGATGAAGATGGCATTCTTAGGAATCCAGAAGCTGAGATTTCAGAAAGTAGAACTACTCTAACTAAAGAATAGAACAGTCAATTGAATTGAATAGTAGAATTGAATGTCATTGGCTTTGTTGTTGGACACATAAATCAGTTGGATCTGTTTGAAGCTCTTTTGTACAATGTGCTGTGAGTTGGTTACTGACCTATTTGAAGTGCTGTAGGCACTCCATGTGCTTAGTGGTACATTTGAAAGGCAGGCTATGGGGGTGGGTGAGGAAAGAAATTTTAATTACTTCATTATGCTAAATAAGTTAATGACAGTGTGAAACTTCCCCTTGCTATGTATGGAGTGGACTGTGGGGGGGGGGAGGTAAGTAGTCAGTGACCAGGATTATTCCCTTTCTACACACAAATATACTCTAGCATGTTATTCATAATTATGGTTAACTTCGAATCTGTTCAAAAAGTTAATTGCACAGTAGAAATTATATTAGAATTTGCTGTAGGTGTTATGTTATACCAAAGTAAAATAGAGCTTTGCTGCAACAATACTGTGTGACTGAAAAATTTGCTGCACCCAAAATATCTTCCATCAGGTTCATTTTGAGAAATTTTTCAACTGTCACTGAGTCTGGTTATAAGAAGTGGGCTGACTACAGTGATGTAACTAGAGCAGTGGTGGTTCCAGTTGGAACCCGGGCTGCAAATGCCACGTTGCTCTGATTGCATTATACAAAGAAAGTTTAGAAACAGAGTGGAGATTTATACTTACTCTACCAATGTCTTCATAAAGTCATACTGTGCCTCTTGTGTGGTTGCCATCGCCAACTATTCATCCTAGATACTGTTCAGGTTTGCCAGGTTATAGTAACCATGCATTTACATCATATTTAATACAATACATTTTGCTGTAGTTTCCTCAGCCGCCGGGGCGTGGTTATGCCATCTGTCAGCTGTTGTTTAATACGCGGCTCTTCCCTCGATCACCCTACTAGGCATTCCGTTAGCTATTCACCAGGTCTTTCATTTAGTTGATGTGCCTCGTTCTCGTACAGTCAATGGTGTTAGTGTGTAGTATGAAATGGCTGGTAGTGCTCTATTTCGAACCCTGTAGATAAAAATTGATAATGATATTATTGATTATTCTTGCAAAGTTTAAAGCAATGAAGATGGAACAAGAGGAAAATGTGGATTTTGTCGGAGAATTTCTTGAAATCAATTAGATTTTTACATATCTAGGACCTATATACCTTCTATTCAACAGGCCTTCAATAGACTTATCTCACAGAGCGAATTAATTATAAAACCTGCTACAGGCCTATAATGAACCAGATATCTTAAGCAGGGCTCGACTGTAGTTGATAAAAATGTGGCAACAAAATTTTCTTATTCTCGTGAGGTGGCAAGCATGCAATCTGCGAAAGCTGTGAACGGCGTTGTTTAGAGAAATCTTGGGTGTTTCTGTGAAGTTACCAAGCTATTTTATGTTTTAGAGCATGGATCATTAAGCCTAGGCCCTACATTGTGTTCAGAACTGTTGTTTCAGGCAGGAGAAATGCACAGGGAATCAGGTATAGGCTGTCTCAGGTAAAACGCCTGCATTTAATTAAGCTTACTTTAGGCTAGAAGTTTGAGGTACGCAACACTTTGGTTGACGAAGTTTTAGCCGATTGGTTGTCCTTGGCTGCTGTAGACTCTACGCGAACTACATGGTGTTGTAAAAAAATAGGCTTAATGAATATAACAGAACCGGGTGTGGTGACCAGATTAAATTACCTGCGTATTATAATTCACCTTGCGTCCGAGAAACTTTGCATAAAATTGTTTGTTTGAAAGCACTAGTGCTTTGTAAGTCTCTCTAAAGAACTTTCAGCAAAATTCGAATTCCTAGCTTCCGTTCGTGTCTTTAGAAGATTTTAGAGGATAAATGCTCGACAGTGTCACAGTGAGAGAATTTGTGAAATTTTGTGGCCACATTCTTCTCTTGTTCGTTGCAATTGTGAAATTAGGAAATGACATAAATCATTGGCACAAACTTGGATGAAAAAGTGGGGGGCCCCAACCCTATGCCTTCCCCTTCCCTATATGGCAGCCTTTCAAAACAATGGGGTCTCAAGCATAGAGGCGCAACAAAAGTTTATGCCTATGATATAGACTAAGACTTTTTAGTTACTTGCCCATCACTGCATACAAGTTATGTAGCACTGCAACCAGAGCAAAAGGGCAGTTGATGACGAAATTGAGAGGTAAACGACTAGCAGATCGCTGCCATGGCACACTCTTGAGTTGAAATTCCACACACGCTGAAGAAATTGGTCTTGAAGATCCACTCGGGCAGTGACAGAAATTCTCTGCTGCTGTTGAAGTCCTGTCTTGAGAAGCAGTGATATATTGCTGAACTGAAATAGAAATTTAAAATTGTTTGCAGTTAGTTCAGTAAAACTGATATACAAAGTAAAACAT
The DNA here is from genome assembly GCA_018105865.1 of Metaphire vulgaris. Lineage (NCBI taxonomy): Eukaryota > Metazoa > Annelida > Clitellata > Crassiclitellata > Megascolecidae > Metaphire > Metaphire vulgaris. The sequence continues at coordinate 795,384 of CM030843.1, read as the reverse complement.
AGTTTACGGCTGAAATATAAAGTATAAATAAAATAAGGCCACCAAAAATTAAATTAAAAAGTAGTAATTATTAGTTGCAGTAAAATTAATTTCTTCTCCCATTTTATTTCAAATTTATGTTCATGCCGGACTGTTTAGGCAGACTGTACTGTTTGTACTCCTGCTGTCTCCCGGTTTATTCTTACAAACATTTCATTCATCTCGACTCTCAAGTGTCTAAATAGAAAAGTACGAGTTTAGCTACACAGCTTGCTGGTAGAAAAAGGGAGTGATATTTGGCAATTTTTTAAAGTATGACCAGGGCACCTACAAACATGAAACTCAAAAGCAGCATTGCATATTGAATCATTTACATTTGATTGCAGACTTGCAGTCGTTGCACACATACTGATATTGACAGCTTAGGTATTGCGCTAAATGTTTCTGTGCATGCAATGGTAAGTGGCAGCCATTCGTATTTGTTATAGTCACACTGTATAATAATGCTGTGCATTCAGCATATTAGCCATGACTTACTGCTGTTAAAGGAAATAAATGGAGTGGAAGCCTGGAAGGTCTGAGATATATATATATATATATAACTGTAATTAAAAGTAATTTTATTTTGGAAAATTAAAAGTACCGGGTACAGTATAATAACAATTATTTACAAAGTAAAATTATAACTGAAATTGAAAACTGTAATTGAAAGTAAAGTCAAATAAGAAAGCCAAAACTAAAGAGTAAAAGTAATTTTTTTGGATGTAAAATATCACTGCTGAGAAGCATCTTCAACGAGAGAATACACAGAAGATTCAGCAGGAGACGAAACTGCCAGTCGCTCAAGGTAGATCTGGATAAGCAACGCGTTGCCAAACGACAGTTGAGTTGACAAGATGACGAACCAGATGACAGCTGATTATTCCCCTAAAATGACAATCAATATACAAAATTCAGACAACCAGTCAAATAGAATCAATTGCTGCTCACATTGGCCAGATAATCAATTCATTGAGACTTTCCAAAACATGAAGGACAGCCTCAAGATAATCCCATATGATTAGCTGTTCACCCTCTCGCTGCGATGAAGCTGTGAGCTTGAGAGGGAGACCCCCCAGAAATTTTAGAATTAAAATGTTGAGATTAGATTTGACTTTCAAAATGTTTGGAACAAACCCCAAAAACTAACAATTTTAGAGAAATAGGGAAGGTCCAAAGAAGAAAACAAATTGTCTTTCAACAGTTAATCAGATTATATTACATTTATATTAGATATATTCTATTTCAAGCGCACGGAGAAAAACAAATGAGAAAATTCTTTTACCTTTTAAAATTTAATGCCGCCAAGCTAAAATAAATTATTGTTATAACTGTTGAGAGATTACAAATTTGTTTTCAGTCTACCCCAAAACAAGGAGGAATTCCCGTCCTGGAAAAAATACACACACAAATACAAATACAGATATACACAAACACACACAAATATAGATACACACAGACATACAGATAGGGCAACTTGAAGCTCTCTGTGATCCTGCTTTTGTGTCCTGAAGCTGAAGTACCTGTACCTGTACAGAAAATCATAAAAAAAGCCATAGACCTATACAAGATCAATCATAAATGCATTTTACAAAGAAATAAAATGGCACCGTGCATCCTGAAAAAAGTACAGAATTAACTAATTGCCAATAACAGAAATAAACCAAGCACATTAAATAGGCCTATAGAAAATGACGGACGGCATCGCAACCGCAGTAAACGAAAGACGGCCATCGGAAAAAGCAATGCCTCGTAACCGGCGCTCACACAAAAAACTTGACTGCACCGGCCACAGCACCGAACGAAACACACACAACAAACAGCCTCAACCAAAGTGAAACAAAGGGCCAGCCGAAACCAAAGAAACCAGATGCTGGAATCAACGAATACAAGACATGATGGACCTCTGTGTGGCAAAAATAGATCCTGAAAACAAGAAACACAAAACTTAGTCAACCATGATAATGCAATACATACAACAGCAGATAAATTATCAATAAAAATGCAAAATAAAATATTGGGGCAAAGCAGCAGGGGTTGGGACTGGAGTTGACTTTGATGATGCTCGAGGGTCTTTCTCTTACTTGGAGGTCTTTGCTTTCCTGAGTGACATCTACAACAACATTTAACCCTCCCCGCAATGATTTACAAGGTTGCAATTGCCAATTATACAGTACAGACAGATTCAATTATACAATACAGATTCACAAGGTTGCAATTATACAGTAGCCTTCAATGTCAATACTGCAAAAACAAAATACTTTAGGTCTACTGTATATCAAGAGTTACAATAGCAACTTATGCATCATCAAACTGAATGAACTGTAAAAAGGAAATTTTTAAGAAGCCCAGATTTCACAAAAAACACAGATCTGGGAAAAAAGCGCTGGCATAACTGATCGTTAAACTGTAAATCAGTGAGTGTCCGACATCTAACAACATCTAACATTATTATTATACATGACAATTTCTTAAGAGCCATAAGCATAGCTAACATATGCCACAGTCAAAAGCGCTTTACAAGAATGAAGTATTAAAAAGTACGTCTTCAGTTGTTTTCGGATCCGATACGGCAATGTCTCGACCGTCAACGTTGTTTGGGAACGAGTTGCACGAGGCAGGGCCCCAAGCCCCCAAGTCGGAAAGACCTGCCCCTCAAACCCCGCCGTCTTAAGCGTCGGAGGGACGATCAGATCGGTGATTTCTGACCTCGAGCTTAGTAGAGAGCGGCGTTCGACCGTTGAGGATCTTTCGAACAGGAATGTAGTAGTTGTAGTAAACTTCTTTAGCGCCATCGTAGTAGTACATCAGCACCAGTCGACGGAATAACTACTAATAACCCTAATAACTACTTAAAACCTTAACGATACGATACTAAACGACAGTTTCTGAACCAACATAACACCAACTTCGTCAACGGTATAAATATTTTAGAATTGTCTTTAAATTCTAAAATATTCGACCGAACGAAGTTGCTCGATGAACCTCACTGCGTGGCGTCGAGACGAAGAAAGGACCGCAGCAAAGGACCGCAGCATGAGGATCGTTTGAAATTTGAACTGATGCCTAGAACGGTTTGAAATTTCAACCAATCACTAGAGAGCTAACACGAATTGAGTTCTTTTGATTGGTTGGAACTTTGAACAGAGGAGAAAGTAAGTAAAATCTCGTGGATTTATATAACGCTCCAGTAAAGTATAATAGTAGCTGCTTATTCTTAGTCGCTCAGCCTTTCTTAAAATAGCTGTGGGAAAGGTATATGATCAGCCAGGCAATAGTCAACATCCGAAGGGCAGTGAGGCTAGGTTGGGGGCTGTCCATTAATTACGTCAACAGTTTAGGGGGAGGGGTTCGAAAAAGTTTGACAGTTGTTGACAGGTGGCAGGGGGAGGGGTCATGAGAAGTTGACGTCAACAATTTCACTTTTTACAAATAATCAAAAAATAGGAAATTTCATGGAATACTACTTATTACAATGGAAGAAAGCATGGCAAAAAAGGTCATCACCACCACATTTTGACACGCGATGAGCAAAAAAGGAAAAAATGGTCATCACTGCAAAAATAATAACCTTGTTATTGGGACCTGTTATTGATTTGGGGGGGGGTCAAAAGTTGTTGACGTAATTATTCGGGGGTAAACAGGCTATAGTTGTAAGCGGCGCTCGATTCGGACTCTAACAGTTACTGTCAGTGAATTTCATTGGAGCAGTCTCAACGATGGTTCGAAAACACTAACAGCCATTCGAAATATAAAGCACAAACCGGTCTTGGCAGATTATGCCTCTGGACGAGTTTTACAGCCCACGATCTAATCTGGCGGGAAGCGACCTCTGGAGAATAATCGATGAATCAATTTAATGCGAACGCGGCTTCCGACCACCGAAGCCCCGATGGCCCCACCCCCCACCGCCACCCCACTCTGCACGATCTGGGGTTGTGAGTTTTTGCAATGCGTCGGATCTGGTGGCTGGCGATCTGGTTGCATCTTCGTCGCGCTGAATGTTCTGCACGGGCAGCGGTAATTTAGCGCCCTTCGAGACGAATCCTACCCTCCTCTGAACAACGAACTTTCCAAAAACGAATCTCATCTGCCCCGCCACCCCCCCCACCCTACCGCCGCCGCCGCCGCCGCCGCCGCCGCCGCCGCCGCCGCCGCCGCCGCCGCCGCCGCCGCTTACGTACTCTCAATCAATGGCTACCGATTGAGTGCCGTTGAATGTATCAGCGGCCCCTTTGGAGACATTCCGTCGCATTCAATATAATCACACCGACTGGCTATCTATTTTTTTCGATGGCTGCACGGCGAGATGACGCCACCATCATTCACCAGGTGGCAGCACCATGCATTTACTTTCGCACGTCAAACTGAGAGAGGTTTATTCTGCACACAGAATTCCAGTTGCTGACCTTAATGGAGGTGTGTGCCTCTGATTTCGACCAGTAATAAACCGAAACTACGATTCGCGAATAATGACTGGTTGATGCTACACGGTTTAGAGAAGACTGCTGCATTCTCTTGATTCATACATGCATCACAAAATTGATATAAAACGCGGAAGAGATGAAGTTTGAACGCGTTTAGGCCTACATGCTTACTTAATTTTGAGCTTTACCAACCAAACACCCTCTCTCTCTCTCTCTCTCTCTCTCTCTCTCTCTCTCTCTCTCTCTCTCTCTCTCTCTCTCAAGAAGATTTCCTCCAAAGCCCCGATGAAACTACGGTACAGACGGTGATTTATGCAGGTCTGTTAGGAGGGAAGATTCCCCACCCCAAACCTCAAAATCCCCCCAAATTCGTAACACTAATTTTGTTGGCATTGAACTGTACCCCGTCCCCTCCAGCCAAGTCAATTCCCCCTCAAAGGCCTGGAGCCTGGATAAAACACTGGGTACAGAGTTCATTGTTTCACAGATGTAGGCTATGTCATAATATTTCACGGAACAAATACTACCAGATGGTTCCCAGCACGACCACACTCTTGTAACCTCTGATGTGCATAAAGTCAGCGGTTAACCCATTAACCGTGTATTTAACTGTAACTCAATGTAAAATGGACGGATATATCCGGGATTTCCAGTTAAGGGGTTAAGCGAACGCCGTGGTTTGGACAGCTTATCAACTTATGGTATAAATAATTGATACGATTGCGCTGTTTGCCCGTGTCTTAATGGGCGATCGTAAAATAATTATAAATAACTCTTGTAGCGACGGAGTTGGAGTATTCCGAGAAACATCTGCAGACAAACTGAATGTTTTATGGGGTGTGGTAACGAGCCAGTGGGGGCACATCACACCCCAGTCCCGCCATTACTGCTACTTTCGGCTTCAGGGGCTTCGTCCAGCGACATTAATCAACGCCAGGTTTTTCGTTCAGTAATTAACTCAAGACTACTCTAGTAATAATATTTATGGCGGACATTTTCTGTCACGTGACGCTTACACTAGAGCGAACATTATGGCCGAATATGATATATCATCTTTGCTTTGCTATTTATGCAGTTACCGTCGGCGTATCCACGAGGGAGCACGGAGGCCTGATTCCCCGCCAACCCCCCATTCGGGCTGCTACCAGCGGTGGCAGTTATTGGAACTTATATGCCCATATAGATTTATGGGAATCGCTGGAATTGAGCCAGAAGGAAGGATATAAAGGAGATAGGGGAAAGTAAACGCCTGGAACTTAATTTGCTGACCGTCATGAAATCCGAACAGAATTTAATGCTTCCCCACCAGATAATTTTTATTGAGTATATTCTCCGCTGCACAATTTATTGGGGGCAGGAAACCGACTAGAAGAAAAATTCTCATCGCCCGTGACCTATCGATGTAAATCTCAGCGCCCTAAATACTGATTTCACGCAGCAGCCCGGAGCTTACGCGCTGTCGCCCGCTATACGCATACCAAGCACCGGACCCGCCGCCGCCGCCGCCGCCGCCGCCGCCGCCTCCGCCGCCGCCGAGTGCAGCGCCTCTGGCAGTCGACTGCGATGCAAAGTCGCATCTAGTTAGTGGTCGCCGTAACTCAAATCCATCCGCTGTGAACAGACGAGTGGCGCAGGAAGGAGACCAGGAGCAGAGGACTAGGGTGGGTTCATATTCAATGCGTAGTTAGACCGCAGTGGACTCGTCTTTTAGAAATAGCTGCGATCTGGATCTGATAGGAAGGCATTTAACGGCATTGACGGAACTGTAGACTGCATCGCTCGTCCACCGGACCTATGAACATCTATGTAAGTACAGTATAGCGTTTGTAATGAAGAGACTACAATATGGATTTTGTTTAGTATCATTAGCGTCGCCCCGGGGAAGCAAATGGGGGCAACTCCCCCCCCCCAAACCTGCCCCAGACCACCTACCAGATTCGCGCAAATCCGGTGAGAAAGTTTTCTGTGGAGGGGTGAAGGGTGGGTACGGAATCTGACACCCTAGCCCCTTTTCCCCAACCAAAAATTCCTGGCGACGTCACTGCGTTCTAAATACAGAAGACGATGGCCTAAGTTTGCAATAGCGATTGATAACGATGTATTAAAGGATGCTAAAGATATGGAATAACGAGAGTTGTCATGGATGAACCGTTTTAAATGGAGAAGGTGATGGCCTATGATTGCAATAGCGATTGATATCGATGTATTAGAGGATGCTAAAAATAATCTCTCAATATGATACTTGAAATAAAACTATAACAAGACGAAGTAAGTTTCAAAAATGCGGTTGTATTTGCACAAATCCTATGCATTATTAGCATTATGGAATGACGGGGGTTGTCATGGATGAACCGCTTTAAATGGAGAAAGTGATGGCCAATGAATGCAATAGCGATTGATATCGATGTATTAAAGGATGCTAAAGATAGTCGCTCAATATGGTCCTTGACGTCGATCTCTAACAGGACGAAATAACTTTTAAATATGTGGTTGTATTTGCACAAATCCTATGCATTATTCGCATTATGGAATGACGGGGGTTGTCATGGTGGAGGCGTTCTAACATTAGCGTCGCCACGGGGTGGGTGGGTGGGCAAAGGGCAACTCCCTTCAACCTGCCCCTAACCACCTACCAGATTTGCACAAATCCGGTGAGAAAGTTCTCTGTGGAGGGGTGAAGGGTGGGTACGGAATCTGACACGCTAGCCCCTTTGCCCCCAACCAAAAATTTGTGGCGACGTCACTGCTTAGTATATACACTGTAGTTAATGCAATGTTTCAAGCAATAGAGAGTTATGACTGCTAGCTAGAGCATTCGATTTCTGCTTTTGAGTAAACGATTAAGTGAACTCTATGCGCCGCATCTGGACCCGCTACTCTTTGGCAGAGAAAGGAAAAGGTCGTCTGGATATAATTACAGTGAGGAATAGTACGAAGAATTTGCCGCGAAATCGCGTGGCACGTGACTGAATAATCGAGGATAGAGAGATGCTAATGACGTCACTATGGTGTAATACTTGACGGTTGTAGATTGCTTTTCACGCTTTCTATACTCAGTGGTTAATCTAGACTCCTGGACAAAGCCGGGTGGAAGTCAGCTAGCCGTGCTTGGGGAGCGCTGCAAGTTGATATAGTATGCCAAAATTTCCGGGGGAATTTAAAATGTCCGGGGGAAAGGGCAAGGCAATTTCCCTCCGGAAACGGTCTAGATTAAACCCTGTTCCGACGAGGTCCCCTCCTAGTCTCTGAGGATGAAATTCTCTTATGCACTGTCGAATACAACTCCCCACGCCCCCCACACCCCCCTCACTTCCACTTGTTCGCTTGAGCGCCTTTGCAGACGAGCAAATGGAACAACCAGACGCTGCTCTGCTTTCACTCGACGCAGAGAGATTGCGCCTTCAAAACGTTGACAAATGGAAAATGGATTTGAGTCTCTTCAAAACAAAGATCATTTAATTGGAAAACCAGACCCTGTTGCCCGAACACAGATCGACAGACAGACAGACACACAGACAGACGGACACACAGACAGACAGACAGACAGACAGACAGACAGACAGACAGACAGAGGGTCAAACGACGTTTTAAACTTTATACCCGATGTCATGATTTGCCGTTGGTTTAAATGGAAAAATCAGATCCAGACCGGCGTCTGGATTTGAAAATTGCAAGGTGGAAACATCGCTTACGAAATTCTGCAAAAGAACTTTAACATTATGGAAGAATGCATCGCGCTTCGTTTAGCCGGAAAGTTCGGAAACTCTTGTCTAGATTGGTGGATAAATTGGCAGCAGCGTTTTTAAGCTACGAAGTCAAAACGCGGGTCTAGAGAAAGCAATGGCAAACTACTCTAGATTAACCCCTTAACTGGGGATCCCGGATATATCTGTCCATTTTACATTGAGTTATAGTTAAATACACAGTTAAGGGGTTAATGGCGTAAGTCACCTGCATCGCTGCTTTCCTATAGTTGTACGGAGGTCAGCGCCGGACCCGACGGTCCTTACCCTCGTTCGAGTGCGGGACTACCTTTACCTTTAGACGGGTGACACGTATTTTGATAGGCCTTTTAGGAGTTCGTATTACTTTAAACGTGAAAGTTCGTCACAGTCGTGGACTAATCTAAAGGTTTATTACGTTGAGACCTGAAAACACTGAGACTATAGAAACTGCATTTGGCTTCTAATTGGTTTGCGTCTAATTGATTTGCCAACGAAACGTGACTTTGCATTTTGCTTTAGATGCTTTATAGCCTTTCATTTGGCGCAGTGGAGATATCTGATTACGCTATGCATATAGGCCTACTAAACCGCTTCTAACCCTACAACCACCTAAATATGCAAACCTTTGACTCATTTGCCCAATTGCAGGCGCAAGTGAAGGTCAGAGGCAGGGGCTTCTATCCCCCTTGAAGCCGAAGGTCCCCCAAAAATACAAATTCCCCCAAATTACAAATTCCCCTTGCTAATTTGCTCCTTGTTATTATTTTCAGCTTTTTATCCTTTGTATTAGGCATAGCTATCATGTACCATTGATTTTATTTATTTATTTATTTATTTATTTCAAGACAAATTCTATAGCGCCGTTGGTTAAGGCCTGACAAGGGCGCTGCACACTGATTGATTACGTCCAGTAGCGTCATTTCACGCTTTTCTTGAAAGAGATAATTTTTTCGCAAATTTTTTGCAAGTTTTAATTTTTGCAAATCTTATGCATTTTTGCAAATTTGTTGCAAAATTTTTGCAAATTTTGGTCAATTTTGGCAAATTTTAGGGCCAATGTTGGCAAATTTGCAATTTTTTAAATATTTTTGGCAGTTGTTTGCAATTGTTGGCGCATTATTACATTATAAATTATTTTTTTCATTTCCTTGTCGTCCCTGCCCCCAAATGACGCCACTGCTGAGTCACGATTGGTGTTATTTTGAATCAATATCAGTGTCGGTTCAGTTCAGATAAGGGCATCATTTAGCTTATTAATAGTTTATATAATGGTGTTGAAAGCAAAATATTTCCCCATTTTTTCCAGCGTCCGTCTTCAGGGATAGCCCTGGTCAGAGGTGAAGGTCGAAAATGCTAATCTGCATATTGCATGCAGTTTCGGTTTTTTCTGTTTACTTCTGCGATGTCCTCCCCGCAGGATCCCGGCTCTGTCGTCGGTGAGCGGTTAAACAAACAGCGATATAATTATTTTCTGCCAAAGTATAGGTCCTTAACCCCTTAACCGTGTATTTAACTGTAACTCAATGTAAAATGGACGGATATATCCGGGACCCACAGTTAAGGGGTTAAGCTCTTCCGCCCTCATCGTCTGCCTCTCCGATACTGCTCGGCGACTGTCTACTGGTTATGTTGTCCCCGTCAATAGCAACGCACGAAGATAGGCGCTGATTTAAAAGCAAGGGCTCACTCTATTCGGCCTAAATTAATAAACTATTTCTTATTTAGATGTATATAATGCAATATTATAACCATATTCTATATTAATGCAGACATGGACATGCATGGGTTGGGTCCACCCATGGGTCGGGTCAGAAATTCTATGTTTATATTGGGTTGGGCAAGAAAATAAGTCATGTTCTAAGAAACTGTAATGTATTAAGGTGGATTGCGTCGGCTTTGGTCGGGCGACCTATTGCTTTCGTGGGTTGGCTTGGGTCTGAATTTTGATGGGTTGGGTTTTTAGAAAGAGACCAGTGTCAACGTCTGCACTAATGGCGTTCAGACATTAGACAGATGAGTGTGTTGTGTTGTAGAAGCAGTCGGTCGTCATCGTCGTCGTCGACGGGAGCACTGGACTTTGAGGGATCGCATCCGGATATGGAATCGGGCGGAATGAAGGGCGGAGGGTGGAGACGAAGGTCGTTTCCAGCGTCCGTCTTCAGCGAAGGCGGAGGAGGTCGAGCAACGCGAAGCGGAGAAGGAAGAGGAGGAGGAGGAGGCCAGCAGCGGCAGCAGCAGCAGCAGCCGATTCTTCTTAGGGATGCGGCAAAGGCGATCGATTCGCTGTCCGCATCGGAGGCGGCGGCGGCGGCGGCGGCGGAGGACGATCTACCGGGGGAAGATATCTCGCTGCTCGACAACAGACCGGTTGATCAGAAAATGCTATATACATGGGAGATGGGGATGGGGTGGGCTGGGGTTTTGGGGTGGGGAGGAGGAACATGCACGGCGTGGAGTGTAGATTCTATTTATCGGAAAATCTATTAATTCAATTTTCCGCGTAGAAACATAGAAACCGCCACTTCATAGCAGCAGCAGCAGCAACAACAGCAGCAGTGACTTTTCAAATACTGTTGGTCTCATATATATATATATATATATATATATATATATATATATATATAATGACAGTTTAAGTAATAATTACAGTTTCAGTAGCAATAACAATAGCAGTTTCAGTAACAATTAATAAAATAAGCCTGAGCCTACAGTTGTCGACACGCTTTAGATCGATCTGATAGCATTTCTAATATTCACAAATAAACAAAGTGTTCACTTTTTATTAGAATAGCGATATTTTTAGTTATAATTTCAGCTACAGTTATATAGTATACAGTCGACTGAAAATTCTTGGTTATAATTTGATATAATGTTGGCATATTTTCCTTATATATATATATATATATATATATATATATAAATCACCTGACGAGTGTAGCGATGAAAGAGAACTGCGCCGCCAAATGTTGATTTTCCGGAACAAAAAAATTTGCGGGCCCTTAAGAAAAATGTATCAAGTCTCCGCAAAACCTGACAAGCAAAAAACGTTGTCAATTCTCAAAAAACACCCTGACAAGCAAAAAAACACCGTCACCGGATCTGGGCCCCTGAAAACTCCATGGGCCCCGGTACACTGTACCGGCTGCACCCTCCCCCCTCTCCTCAGGCCTGTTAGAACCGCACTGTCATAAAAGCTTTTGTTCTATATACAGCTAATTTCGTGTGTAAGTTTGACAGCCGATATATGGCGCTGTGTAAATTTTTGTAGCGCCTGTGTAAAAACCAAGAAAATACATCTCACGACCGTAGATCCGCGAATTAGCCGAGTGGGGTGGGGATAGGGGCATCTGGTGGGTGGGTGGGTGCGGGGGTCGATGAAAGCTAACGAATTCCGGGGAAAATCGATTCGAATTGACCTGCATTGAGAACGCAATGGCCCAACTGGGTCGCCAGCGGCACATAGATGCTGTATATACACGCGAGGAGGACAGTTCACGATATCTCTATTGTATACAGTACACTCTCTATGCGTCTATGCATCCGATGATACAGAGCTTACTGAGGTTGATTAAGAACAAGGCCAGGCTGTTTGAGGATCGTGGACTGTATACCGTGCCACCAACTCATCACACCCCACCTCCACCGACTGCGTTTGTGGAGGAATCGTAAAGACCCCGATCAGGGATATTTGTACACCCCTAAACCCCCTCTCCCAATTTGAGACCGACACCCCAACCCCGCCCCCAATTTCAGCTATGAGATTAGCCTACACCTTTTTGCTTGTCAGACGTTTTTGGCACAGTACCCCAGAATTTACCGACACCCCGCCCTCCCCCCCCAATTCATAATCCTAGAAATAACCCTGTGGGGGCCGTTAAGGTGGCAACTTCTAATCATTGGGGGTCCAACCCTTTGTTGTTTAATGTATGTAGCATTAAGTATAGGGTCCCAACTGGGGAGCCACTGGGGGGTCAGGCACTCAATATGGGGCACGGGCCCCCTGCCCCCTCCGGTGGAGCCGCCACTGATTGTAATTATGATTGTTGAGCTATTTTCCGAACGTTTCTTGTCTGCAGAAATCAAGGTCACACGCAGAAGATGAATTTAGACGATTCGAACGTTCAACCATCCCAAATATCGCTCACCGCCAACAATCGATTTGAAGCCAACAACGCCCGCCAACCACACCGACCTAAGTTACGAACAGAAGAAGAAGAAGAAGAGGAGGAGGACGACGACGACGACGATGTCAAGGACCGCAATCAACACTCCTCCCTCTCCTTCTCATCCTCTTCCTCCTCTTTCAATTCGTTTCTCTTTAAACCGAAATCGAAACCAGGTGTTCGTGAAAACCGCTTTAACGAAACCGAAAGCGAAACTGCCGACGCGAGCTTTCAACAACTTCCGTCGCGCTCCGATGCGATGACGTCACCGTACGACGTTCGCGTCGTCGTTTCGACGAAGCGTGACGTCATCACGATCGTCGACGAGACTTTGACCTCTGACGTCAGCAGCGGCGGCGGCGGCGGCGGCGGTGACAGAACTAGACATGGTGACGTCACCGCGATGCGCGCCAAAGAACCGGAACTAGGAAATCTAATAGACTTCGACTGATGAACGCAGTTTCTTTTACGTTGCACCACTGACATACTCACTATTATTACGAAACTCTAAAAAGTATTCATTTAGACTCGCTTTCTTCACAGCTGAGCTGCTGGATTTAGGACTTAAATTTAGACTGAACTGCTGGCACATCCACGCACACACACACACACATGCACACGCGCAGTGACATGACATCGGTAGGGCCCTGCGTCGCGCATATATTTACCAAAAGGGTCCTATTATTATATCTTTACTTATGAAATGGTAAGTGGAATTTTGTATGAAATGAAAGCAATGCATTTCCAATCGGCACAGATTGCTTGCATAAACTCCACTCAATGCCGTGGAAATGCTTCGGAAAGAAGCGATTTTTCCACTCTGTCGATTTCAGTTTTCGTTATTGTCGTGCGACGGCGACATGCTTCGATTGCTCAGAGGCAGAGTGACGACGTGACGATAGCAGGCCCCGTGGCCTCATGACAAGAAAAATTAAACCAAAGAAGATTAAACCGCATTTTTGACAGATATTATTTGAATAAGCCAGCAAGTGATTACCAAAGCAGAATCTCACGAATTTATGCAGCGCTCTTAAAAGTAGTACCGGAGTACCTGAATATTTCTTAGACTCTTGATCTTAATTTGAAACAGCCATAGATAGCCAAGAGGTGGGGGGCAGTCGGATAGTTCATTTTATGCGTTGCGATAGTGCACAAAAACTCATCTCCGTTTATTATTATTATTATTATTATTATTATTATTATTATTATTATTAATTTATTATTATTATTAAACTTGACAATTTCTTAAGCGCAGTAGCATGGCTAGGTGACTAAAGTAAAAGGCGCTGTACAGGGAACGAAATGTTAAACAGGTGCGCCTTGAGATGTTGTAGGAACCGATCCAGGTCTCGGTTGTCACAGAGTCTTCGGGAGAAGGTTTCTCTTCAGAAATTCTTCCAGTGACTTCTGTCACACAGCGAATTAATTAATTATAAATTGTGCTTTTGCTGTCTATAAAATCTGTTTTACAGTGAACCAGATATCTCGATGATATAAATAGTATAAAGAGTGTAAGACCAATATGAAAGACCTGTCACTAATCGCTGCGCCTGCAGGAATTTCCTATTCGTTTTCACTCATAGCCATCTAGCGAATGAAGCGCACCTACCGAATTGAATGACATTTTGAAACCATTTGACTTATTATTGACAAGTAAGCATCTTCTGTCCCAGTCTATCGGTTTTGGACGTCACTTATCGAATGAATCATCTATGGGCTAAATATTGGCAACGTTGAAACATTTCAGCTGTATGCTTTTATTTTTTAGTATATTTTATATTTTATTAGTTTAACTTTATAGTAGGCTATAATTTTTTTACACAGGCCTGTTTCCTGCAGAATGAATCTTATACTAAAGGGCCTGCATCACTAGAGTCATCGAAAATTCATTCTAGTATCCAATATGTTCGATGTGTATTGTGCCAAATCGTAATATCGATGCAAGATTCCCAGTGCCAACTATTGCACAGCTAGTGAGTGCAGAAAAATAGTGAACAAAGTGAAGTGAATGTCAAAATGAGTGCGAATTAATATTAGGTTATTTTGTGGCGTTTGTTTTAAGCGGTAATGAAGACCATGGTATATATATATATATATATATATATATATATATATATATATATATATATATATATATATATATATATATATATATATAGCATCAACACAAGATACTATAATATAATATAATCGAATATATATTTTGATGAAGGACAGCATCACATTAAGATCTCTTGGTGAAATGAAAAGCCGTGTTTAGAAGTAGATTTTCTACAAAATATTTGCAGCCGTGATAAAGCGCCACATAAATCTCTTGCGATTAGAATTGCAAAGATTGTGGGAAGGCGATTTGAAATCGTCGAATATAATTGACATTTTCAGTTATCAAGTTCTTCACATCGGCAAATCTCTCTCACGCAAGTTCGGCGCCGAATACATCGCTGCGTCTTTCGTCTTATTTATGCGGACACATTCGGATTCGATTATATAGCGCTTTTTGCAACAAACGATTGTATCTGCGCTGCTTACGAGACCCGCACAACACGCAGAGAATGCAATCATCTGTTCTTAAATTATGTAGAATTTCATCCGCTCCTCTCTGCCGCTAAATCCACTCAGCGTCAAGTCGGCAACTGGTTTTCCTGATTCCGAAACAGTGGATACCGTGTTTTCTCAGCTATAGCGCCGAAATCAGGCGCTATAGCTGAGAAATCATGCTTGCGATTGTTGCGACAAAGTGTTCCGTTGATACGATAGCATGTGTGCATATATCTTGAGCGATTTGTTTGACTTGCGTGTCTGTTGAGATTGCCGGTTTTGACCAATCAGAAACCAGTTTTTGATGACTTCGTAAAAGCTGCCAACAACTCTATGTCAGTGGCTATCACAAAGGTTCATCCCCTTTGTTTAGCCTTAAGAGCATTTCTATTAATTCAAATCCGGATTAAGATCGTTTCGTAAACTAGTCATTGAGCGCTGTTCATCTTAATTTTATCGATTTAGTTTATAAATCAATCTTTAATTTTATCTATTTACTTTATAAACTCTACTACTACTGCTACTGTGCTACTACTACTACTACTACTACTACTACTACTACTACTACTACTACTACTACTACTACTACTACTACTACTACTACTACTACTACTACTACTACTACTACTACTACTACTACTACTACTACTACTACTACTACTACTACTACTACTACTACTATTACTATTACTACTATTATTATTATTATTATTATTATTATTATTATTATTATTATTATTATTATTATTATTATTATTATGGTCTAAGCGTATCGTCGGTCACGACAGTTGCCTTTCTTTCTATCGACAGTGGCGGTACAAGGCGCTTTATACGGTACCTTGGATTGGATGTTTCTGGATGGGCCCTCGACCAAGACAGTGTTAAATTTAAAGGGGGTTGTGGCCATTTTTGTCTCCGTATTCTGTCAGTTGTGACTGGGTCTGCGTTTCACGACAACCAAATTTCAAGGATCGTGTTGTCTCTAAGCCATGAGACTTAAAATTTGAAGGTCAAAGTATAAGATATTCCGGATTTGAGTGTTCAGCGTTATGCCCTGGAATTCAGTGATAGAATTGTCCCGGTTTCCCCTATTAGATAGTTGCACCATTGTTCCACAGTCAAGTAGCGTCAATATAGCTGGGAACAGTTGTGCGTGTTAATTTGATATCAGATAGAATAATGAGTAAATATTGAAGAATTCATGGAAAAATGCGTATCTTGTGTCGTTAAGGTTTCTGCATTCTTTTCCTTTGCAATCAGGTTTTTCATTCAGGGAATCGATTTTCATGGAATAAATTTAATCATTGCCTTTGACCCATAACAGCAAAACTTACGAACTCTGAAGCATAGACCTTATATTATTCATTACAATTGTAGAGCAGCGCTCACATGAATTGGATGTTAAACTCATTTGCTGACAATTCTGACATGATCCACTGAATACAAAGAAAACGACATGCTGCAGTAACTGAAGACTAACGATGTATTAATGCTGTAAGATAGTCTATCACGACCATTTGGCGGTTAGACCGCCTAATGGCTTGGAATTTTCTGACAGATGCGATGTCGAATGAAGAAGAAGGTGCTGAACCTGGACCAATCAAGTCTCGGATATTGTTCCCGTTTGGTTTAAAGTCTTCGGTTCCTATCGAGAGTAGTTACGGTCGGGGATGAATTTTCGACGTCAAGGAAAGCGCTATATGGCTCTGTGGGGGACTGATTCCCCGAAAAAGAATTAGAGACAAATTCTCCAGGTAGATGATCATTTCTGTTTATTTTGACTTTTCAGACGATCTTCTCTCTTGCTTTTCGTGTTGTTGTTGTTGTTGTTGTTGTTGTTTGTCATTTGGCAGATTTAAGCGTTTTGTCGTCATCGTCGTCGTCAAAGGGAGGACCACTGTACTTTAGTTCTAATTCCTCTCCCTTTCCACTGAACGAACGACCTCGTTTGACTTCAAGATCAGAATTCAAATCATTCCTTTTTCCGATGAATGATCGACCACGTTTGTCTTCAAAATCCATATCATTCCTTTTTCCAATGAACGAACGACTGCGTTTGTCTTTATAGTCCAAATCATTTCTTTGTCCAATGTACGGACGACTGCGTTTGTCCTCAAAGCCAGAATCTAAATCATTTCTTCTTCCAATGTAGGAACGTGAACGTTTGTCCTCATAATCCAAATCATTTCTTTTACCGATAAATGAACGTGCACGTTTTTTCGTAGCAGACTCGATGTTCCTTTTGCCTGTATCGGAAAATAATTGTTTTACACTGATGTCTGCATTGACGCCAGGTAAACCGATCGGGGGAAATGTTCTTTTGTCAGACCGTGTTCTTTCTAAGTCTTTATCGTCAATTGTCTTCGGATATCCGTCTTCTAAACGGGATCGCATGGTTTCATCGCCCGGGTAGTCACTGTCTTGGTTCCACGGTAACGAATAGGCCGCCGCTGCGTTGTTCGGCCTCGGCACTCCTTTTCCTGCAAACGTGGGGTCGCTGTGATGACCCTCGCATTCCCCTGCAACGGAAATTTCCGGCAGCAGGAGCGACCTCGTCCTCGCCCGAATGTCCATCAACGATGATCCTGAAACGGGAACTTCCGGCAGCGACCCTCTCTCCCGGCGACCGACTACTCCCGTGTTCAGTCCTTCGGATCTCGTACCTGGAATCTCTGCTCCGTCTGCCCCCGTCCTTCGAAGGGACTATTTCTCCTCCTCCTCCTCCTTCGACCGGAGTCGTCCGTCGGCCCCTGTGTCCGGCTCTGCCGTCTCCGACCGATGTAGATACGATCCCGCTTTCCGTCGTATCGCGAGAACAGTCGCAGAGGGATGCGAAGGTAGGACAGGTCTTCGTGTCTCCGACGAGGTACGGCGGCGACCAGGAGCCTCGGTTGAACCCTGCCTCCTCCTCCTCCTCCTCCTCCTCCTCCTCCGGCGGAATCCTTCTTCGTGTTCCGAAGTAGAACTCCATCAACTCCGTCCACAGAACCTGTCAGGATAAATTTATATTGTCGGCATAAGGCACATCGGAGTATGAAATGTAACCGGTTGCACAATGACAAATGGATCTGTTCTACAGGAAAACCTTCAAATTCTGGCAGAGTTGAATTCATAGACGTAATCTTCTAATAGGCATCAGTCTGTGAAAGCTAGGCTAGGGAAAGGGTAATGCACCCCCTCCCCCATTTTGTTTCGTCCAAGTTTACCCCTATGCATTTGAATTGTTGAATAGAATTTACCATTTGTGGCACAGTAAAGACGTCAGACTGTATAATTTTAAAGATCAATTTCAGATTCAAGACTATGTCCACCAAGCCCAGTAGGGGAGGGGACCTACAGCTGCGTTTGAGCGGCTATGTGTAGCTACGCCCTTGCCTAAACCGAATATCGGAATTCTAAAATAAGTAAGACGAATTTTTTTACCGAATTCTTCAGCGCTGACATCTGCCCGAATGCATCGACGACAACAAATATCCAAGATAACGATCAGCAGCCACCACAGCCTCATGGACGGCGTCTGGAAGTAGAGCAACTCATCAGTCACTTACTTACCTAACCGCCTATTGTTAAGTTTCAAACAACAAAGATTTCAAAAAGACCAATAGCCCGATGCAGCAGTCAAATAAATTACCGTAGGCCTAAACGCATTGGCGCAGCCGCGGGCAGAACTCGCGGGGGAAGGCATTTGGCAGGAAATTTGTAGAAATTTAATGCTTTGCTCCCATCCCCAGAGTCCCCACGCCCCCACCCGCAGCACACACCTAGAGAATGTCATCAACAGACAGGCTATAACGTTTACATGTAACGCTTTACATGTAACGCTTACCGTTGTAATGGCACAAACGATTCTGCCACTTAGCGATGCGATCGACAGGCAAACTGCGGGTGCAGATCGTAAACGAGACGTGAAATAATCATACGGCGTCTATTAGGGGACCTCACGGAGTGGGAGAAAACGACCAATCTGGGCGCCGTGCTGCGGTGTGTCCCTCCCACGCTACCGTCCGATGCGCAATCTCCCCTATACAGCGCCCGGCGGCTCCGACTGACTGAGCTCCATGGTCGTCGCTAACTTTTTATTGATGCTGCAAATGCTGGTCCGTTTCTGCCACGGCGCCGTATACGTGAAGCCATGCAGGTACTGCACCAGTGATTTAGTGACGTCAAATGATGGCCGCCACAGGACACCGTCATTAGCTCAGCGCGTCCACAGAATTATTATTGCGCAAAGGCATTTTATCTTTGTACGCTGCATCTGCCAAGAACAGTTAATGGCTATTTGGTTTCAAATTGTTTTTCTGTACATTACATTGGGCTATATAAATTGTCAGATAATAATAATAATAATAATAATAATAATAATAATAATAATAATAATAATAATAATGATAATAATAATGATAATGATAATATAATGATAATAATAATAATAATAATAATAATAATAATAATAATAATAATAATAATAATAATAATAATAATAATGATAATGATAATGATAATGATAATAATAATAATAATAATAATAATAATAATAATAATAATAATAATAATAATAATAATAATAATAATAATAATAATAATAATAATGATAATGATAATGATAATGATAATAATAATAATAATAATAATAATAATAATAATAATAATAATAATAATAATAATAATAATAATAATAATAATAATAATAACGCGATTACTGTGAATTGCTTTCTTTAAAGTTGTGTACAGAATGTTACAGAGCATGGTTCTTCTGTAGGCCTACATAGCATTTCGAGCGATACGATTTGACGAATGTGTGTTAGTCACCATCCGTCTTCTACTATGCACTTCTATCGTGATGGAACAGATGATGAATGCATGCCGAGGCTAAGAAACCTGAAGGCGCATACAATTTCTCCATTCTTCCGTCTCTACCTTCTCCCTCTCTCTCTCTCTCCCCTCACACCCCCTCTAACTCCACCTCCCTTTCTTCGAGTAAGGGGATCTGGAAAGCTACCATTTCGTCTTTCAGGAGAAGAAAGAACTGGACGACGGCGACGATTATGGATAGAGAACAAGAGGGGCACGGGGATGACGTCATCGAAAAAAGAAAACTTTTGTGAAAATAGACGAGTGGCATTATAAAACCCACTGGACACCCCCCCCCCACTCCCCCCTCCCCCCGGAAGACGAATGACAGAGTGACACGAAGACGAGGGTCGACCACAAACACCCCCTCCCTCCTCCCCAGCGCACTGGCGTTTATCTTGTTTATTCGATTTCACGTATTTCGGTTACGCTTCGACGGAGGCCGAGAAAAACGAAGGCGTCGGCTGGAGAACGGAAGAAGCGGCACCCGGGATGAATGATCGACAGAATATCCTTTCTATGATTATTCGTTATCTGTCGTCGTCGTCGTCGTCGTCTGCGACATTTCGAATTCGCGCCGAGCAGACGACTTTGCGAAAGAACGACTCACTTATCAAATATCGCGTCGGCGTCTAATTGGACGATTAATCGCCATCTGGCGAATGGCGCTGAATCACAAGTGTCACGTGATTGAATGACCTGTCTGTTCCGCATCTCGAAGTGCCTGACAGGTGGTCCATAGGAGCAGGCGATAGGGTCGACGCTTGTCTCAACAGTCTGGGTCATAGAGGGAACAAGAAATGTTCGTCAGGGCGCCCCTACCCCCAATCGACCCTCTTCATTAATTGAGCTCAGTTTCTGGCAGCTTCTCATGCAGTCGTCCAGGGACGTCTTCTCATTTTGACGATAGGTGGCGCTATTTGACCAAGAATTAAATATTTCGGGTCTGGAACTCTGGTTTCAGATTCTGAGATAGCCTAATTAGATCTGGGTTACAGAATAGATTGCGGAGAAGCTATGACTGTGGGTCTGTGCCATGGGGTCGTGTGGTTGTTTCCTATTCTCTTGAGACCACGAAAATCGAAATTCTGATTTCATGGGGGAGAGGTCGGGCTATCATTGGTCGAATATAGGTAATATATTTTATTTTATCAGATACTTTAACTCTTTTAATTGTGTATTGCTAATAATATTGCATCGCCATTTACACTATTACCGTCGAAGCCTTCGAAATTCACGCAATATTTGAGGACTTATGTCCTTCGGATGTTGGCCTCTGTCCTCGGTTTCTGTCCTCGGTCGATTGAAGGCCGTCCGGCGGGCAGCGCAGCCAACAGTCGCTGGCAACGACCACCGCTTTCCGGTCGCTTAAATGGCCGGACATTATCCGTCGTTTCTTGGACGACAATCATCGCTGTTTCCAGGTGTAACTTTAAGAACTCACTTATGCGCCGATGCAAAAGTGGATTCGTAATATTTATATCATTATTTAGACAGGCAGACAGACAGACAGACAGACAGACAGACAGACGGAAGGACAGGTAGATATAAAGGCATTGAAGGCCCATAAGGAAGTTGTTGTGTCGTCTGCCCCCGGTCTTGTTTTGAACCGACTGCGCACAATAGAAGCATTGGTGTTATCGGAGTGCATTTTAAAATTCGTTTTTTTTCTATCCATTTATCTTCCCATTTCTTCCGACAGACAGACATAGGCAGAAACAGATAGATAGATAGAAGGAGATGGGAAAGAGAGGGGAAAGAGAAAGAGAGGGAAGAGGCAAGAGATCGATTAGTTTCTTTCCAATGCTGTCAGTTGATCTCGGTTTGAAGACAGCCACTTAAACATCATATAAAATATTGTAAATCTACAGCGCTGAGGTCCAGGGCCTGTGTTACCGATTCATTCTGAAAGAGGAATGCTGAAACCTCCCTCATTGGCGTATAGTCACTGGAGGGACCCGGGGGCCAGGCCCTCTACTCGGATTGTGAGATCCAAGCCGGTAAGTAGATGGGGAGGGGTAAATATTAGATCGAAGAAAACGCACCAAACAGCAGGCCTTAAAGCGTTTGAGACAACGAACTTTTTTGCTCAAGACATCTAGGCTGAGAAATGTGGAGGTGTCCCCCTATTCTGAAATCCTGGCTACGCCACCGACCATCCTGTTGTTACAACGGCCAGTCCACTGTGCGCTTCTGAATACATCTAAACGGATTTCATAATGTTTCAGTCTCTCTCGGTTCCTATAGACTATCTGTTAGATTTTCAGAGACGTTGCCGTTTTCTAAATCGTTTGACAAAGATCGCGCTGAATAAATTTCGTCTACTCTAATAATTATCGATTCGATTAACCGAGTATAAAGGTCAACCTTAGCCACGCGACCGATTCTAACGACGCAGCTCTCTGTATGCAATCGATTCCCTCGCATTTAAGAAAAACGAATCACTTATCCATGGAGGCACTCGCATGCATGACTCTATGGACGCGGACGTCAAGCTGATATCTATGCCGAGGTCTCTGTCGATGTATCTATGGTTGCGGAGACGTTTTTCCGTTAAGTGCTCCGTTAAATACTTTCGTTCATTGGGCGTCTCGAATATTTTTCCCATTTAAATGGAGGAAATTATTCGCAGCAAAATCGATGTTTCGTTTTCTTTTGCGTAAGTCACGCATCGTCTGCGGTTCATTCGACACCTGACACTAGCAGACGACAGTTGACACGAAAAGTTCTCCACGACTATAACCACGTGCACTTAGTGTAAAATGCCCGTCCAAAATTTGACATTTGTCAATCTGCACATAATATAGAGACCCTATACTTAATACTACATACCTAACTTGCGTTTGCAGACGTGTGAGTGGCTAGAACTTTTGACAGGCAAGTGAAGAGGACCTAGTAATCACGTTTTTTCAAAAATTAGGGCACTATCTCTTGTATATCAAAAGTGCTTGGCATTCAGAATTTTGCCTGAGGTATTCTCTATTGCGTAAATTGGACATTTTTAAACTACAGAGAATGGTATTGGCAGACGTGTGAATGGCTAGAACTTTTGACAGGGAAGTGAAGAGCACCTAGTAATCAAGTTTTTTTGAAAAATTAGGCCACTATCTTTTGTATATCAAAAGTGCTTGGCATTCAGAATTTTGCCTGTGGCATTATATATTGCTTAAATTGGATTTTTAAAACTTTTTAATATATCACCCTGTATATATATATATATATATATATATATATATATATATATATATATATATATATATATATATATATATATATATTGGAACATCCTGTATATTATACATTATACAGGATATACATACAGGATGTGCTAATAAAAATTGATATATTTTGAGGCTGTACAACTTTTTTAATTTGTAAAGGAGAAGGCGAGTTTCAATTCCTGGTGTGGACTTCTATTGAAGAAGCCACTCGCCTTGTTACTCTTCAAGAGAGAATCGCCCCTTGTTCGCTGCCATTTAACCCCCCTTCTCCCCAATTTTCCGGTCGATTTGTTAATGACCCTTCTCAGCCCAAACCCCCAAACCCCCTCCGCGGTTCGTGTAATTGTCGAGTGTTGATCCCCAGCGATCGAAGCTCAGACGATGAAATTGAATCTACAGTATACGTTATTTGGTTTTCTTGTCGGTACTTTATACGGCGCCGGTTTTATAGTCCCCGAGGGAAAAGATTCGGGAGGAAAATACATGTATCCCGGAGTCATGAAGCGACGAAAGTACTGGTGTAAAATAGCTCCAATCTGATGAAATGTTCGCCTGCGCAAGTCTTCAAACCACTTCTTCAAATTTTCTACGAACGAAACGGGGGTCGCTGCCCCAATTTTGCCACCAGACATTCGAATTACGAGATTTGTACTACCGTCCCCGCACGGCCGAGAAGCCCCAGGCCTTGGAGCGAAATCTGAAGACAGTTTTCAGTTTATGGTTTTTACTTACTTACTTTTAACCCTGTTCCGTTTGATAACGGTCATCGCGAGAGTGCCTGGGTCTGTCATGGGCTCTCGTTCCAACGTAAAAGTTTTTTTCTTTTCTTTATATAAATCGACATGTTTGAAGTTCTGGGGTAAGATTCATTGGCGGCTCCACCGGGAGGCCAGGGGGCCTGTGCCACCCTATTGAGTGCCTGCCTCCCAGTAACCCCCCAGTTGGGACTCTATACTTAATGCTACATACATTAAACAACAAATGGTTGGCCCCCCATGATTAGAAGTTGCCACCCCAACGGCCCCCCACTTGCCAAATCCTAGAGCCGCCACTGATAAGATTTAGTAGAAGTCTTTTTAAAAGACTCAATGTAAAATGTGCAATGCTAAATCCTATTGAAAAACTACACGCGTGAGTATAGCAGTGATGAACTCTTGAAAAATGATTAAAATAGTGCAAAGAATGGCGTAGACTTAGGCCTAATCCTAGTTTATAGGTTCCAATTACCGTCATGAATTTCAGTTCTAGAATCATCAAAGGCGGTAACGATGCAATAAGAATAAAGAGAGTAAAAGGGTTTCTTTCTGGAAAAGTCTTCTGGTTTTCAGAACCGAGTTTAGAAAAGAGAGACTATGAGACTGTTGAAACTATGCTGCCTAACTCGCTTACTAAAGAGCGTTCCATAGAATTATTTGCTTTCTGTTAACCCCTTAACTGGGGATCCCGGATATATCCGTCCATTTTACATTGAGTTACAGTTAAATACACGGTTAAGGGGTTAAATTCAATGCTTAAAAGTTCATTCGCATTTTGGATATGTTGCAGCCTACTTTCAAAAAGATTCATAGCCTAGACAAATAGACAAAAGCGAGTATCGAAAAAATGATGATGACGACTAAAATATGATGATGAAGACGACTACAGTGATGAAACATAGGAGCGATCAATTTAACAGTAATAATTATTGTTACCGGATGTTGAAGAGAAACGGATGTTCGTCTATTTCGTCTTACTTGAGTTGAGTTTTCCTTTCGATTGAAGAAGAGGACGACTTCCGGTAGAGAGTCTTCGGAGATTGGTCAGAGACCGGAAGCGACTGCTCCAAAGGATGACGTCGGCGCCAATTCGAGTTCCGGTCTTCCTCTTTCCGCTTCCGTCGCCGATCGCTCCTTTTAAACCTTTCGGTCGAAGGAGATGAGGGAGGGAGACCGGTCGATTGGCGGAACTGCCGTTCGTGCGTGGGAGGGAGGCTGGTCGATGGACGGAACAGCCTCCCGTTTATTGGCAAAGGCATAACTGCGATTTCTACAGCAATACAAGAAGGAGAAGGAAGAGGAGGGAGGAGAAGGTGTAAGACAGAAGAAGCGAGAAGAGGAGGAGAAGGAGGAGGAGGAGGAGGAGGGGGGGTCAAAAAATGGGAGGCAGTATTAGAACTGTAGGAAAGATTTGCAGGTGAAAAATAAATGCTAGGAAGAGAAGAGATTTTACCTTTTGAAGTATCGTTGGAGGTAACCAAAACCATGAGTCATGTGACTATCAAATATTCTACTTCTTCTTATCCGTTTCTACTTCTCTCTCTCTCTCTCTCTCTCTCTCTCTCTCTCTCTCTCTCTTCGGTTTACAAATTCGTACATGTGGATATGGATATCTGGAGTATCACGTGACCAAATACAGACGACACAAAAGACGATGGGCGTGGGACAACGGGAGAGAGAGAGAGAGAGAGAGAGAGAGAGAGAGAGAGAGAGAGAGAGAGAGAAGATTTCGATTTTGTGCATTCTGTATAAAAAATAGGTTGAAAAATGAACAAGAACAAGAGTGAAATAGTTGTATAAAATGTTCTCAGTAAAAATGATCTCAGTAAATGGCAATCGCAACTTCGAAAGCTTGTGATGAATAATAATAATAATAATAATAATAATAATAATAATAATAATAATAATAATAATAATAATTATGCACTTCTATAGCACCATTTCTAATACTCAAGGGTATCAATCGATGGTACAATCGATGATGATGATGATTATGACGGCGCATTTCTATTTATCTACACATATAGTTTGAATTACGGCAGCGATTTGACTGTAAGCTTCAAAATCGTCACGTGCCCAACCACGAAGACACCTGTGACCCAGGTAAGTCACATCGATGTACGTAACTCTGGTTGCATATCTCAAACGCAGTAGGAAAAAATGCGCTAAAAAACACCAGCTTCGTTTCATTAGCGAATTTTAAAGAAAGAAAGCCTTTGGCCGATCACCATGGCGACCGCTATGGCATTATGACGTCACGGAATCTCGATGACGTCATTCAGCGTCGTTTTCAATTCGAAATCAACGAACGACTGAATGAGATATTGAGCTGATTTGCCCGAAGACTTTTGCCCGTTTCTATTGAATCGAAGGTTAAAGGTCGTAAGGTCAACCATCGAAGATGTACAAGATAGACATCCCAGTCGACCTGAAGGAGGCGGCCGCCATCGAAAGGCGGCGGAGCGAGGAGGAGAAGAGGAAGAGCAGGATCTTCAACTCCAAGACCCGGATCATCGGCGTCGACCTTCAGGCACTGCAGCAGCAGGTCAAAGACCGGAAGCACATGGAGGACATGGAGAGGAAGAGGGAGCAGGCGTTCGGTAAGTAAGATCCGCGCAATCCGCCGTTCTTTATACTATTTTTATCCGCCGTTAGATTTGACAGGGGACATGGCCCGCTTGGAGGTTAACTGCTCGAAAATGTTGGGATGGATTAAAGACTCCAATGCGCTTCATAAATTCACGAGATTCTACTTACTTACTTTACCGTTATTTTATTTATTCCTTATGGCTGGACTCAGTAATGTGACCTTGCTAACGACGTTTGGTAATATGGAGCAACAAATTTTGTCAGTTTAATAATAATAATAATAATAATAATAATAATAATAATAATAATAATTATTATTATTATTATTATTATTATTATTATTATTATACTTCGAAGACAGACGGAAATGGAGGTCCATGATCACCGACGCAATCAACTTGCATGGCACGTATGGTTAGGGTTAGGGCTCCAAAGCGCTATATTAATTTTACATGATTATACTTACGTACACCTAGAAGAATATGTACAGTACTTCGAATGCAGTTACTTTGGCCACCAGAGGGCGTTCGTCGCATGCGTCGATGTCGTCTATGTCTGTTTCATTCGCCAGAGGCCGATACCGTTCGCTACGCCCACATAGCGGAGCTGCTCCAGCAGCGCCAGGAGCACGACATCCGGGAACTGAATCGGGCGCAGAACGAATTCCGGATGCTCCACCAGCAGCCGTCCGGGAGAAGGGAGTGGGACCTCTACGATCCGGATCGCTTCCGGAAGGACCGCCCGGCCAGAGTCAGCGACGACGATCCCCGTTGCTCCATATCCGGACTCCAGAAATTCGACGGAGAAGACCTCAACAACAAGGTCCACCATAGATCAATGGCATTCGACTGAATTTCACACAAAGGGCCAAAATTTTACTACACTTTTACCGAAAAATAGGTTATTTGTTTTGTCCCTACTTTGGTGTACCTTTTCTCCCAGCGGGTCACATATCCGTTTAACTGTGAATAATACTGCCGTTGGAAAATCTTTTATTTACGTTTTACGTTTTAATTTGAAACTTTGAAGCTGCTCTGAAGATCGTTTGAATTTCTGGATCTTAGGCGAGAACGAAGTTCCAACAGGAACAGAGGCGCGTCTGGGCGGAGCAGCAGATGAAGGAGAGACAGCAGGCGGAAGACAACCAGAGAAAAGCCGACCACCTGTTCGAACTGAAGATGCGGGAAATGGACGAAAGGGCCTGCAACCTGCAAAGAGCGGAAGAGGAATGCAGGCGCGCTATCAACGTCGCCACGAAAGATTACAACCAGGCCCTGGTACGTTCTGACTGCGGTACTTAACTACTATAAGACTTCCAAGTACTCCAATAGCCTAGCTAGTCATCCCCCTCCACAACTGATCACATTTCAAGGTAAGAGGACAATTACAGTGCAGCTTCGTTATGACGTACTTAGCGCGGGTCTGTAAAATTTAGTACGTTATATCCGAGGTACGTTACATCCAATACCATCCTTGAACAGTTCTAGGTACCCGTGCTTTCTCAGTGACTGCGCCCCAAACTCTGGAACTCATCGCCTCTGCCTCATGTGCGCATTGCAAATTCATTAGAGATGTTTAGAACAAGATTAAAGCCCATCTTTTGGCTTATCCACCATCATAGACTGTCACCCGTTTGTCCGGCCGGATACCCTGGATTTGACCTGGATCTTTAATGATTTTGATTTAGTATGCCATCGGCTGATGCTCCTGTGCATCATGAAGTGGCGCTATAGAAGTGTAAGGATAGAAAAGATTGGATCGAATACCATCCAATACGATATAGCGCATCACACGGGACAGTACATTGCGGTACGTTATAAACGAGTATGCGGCTGTAACAGAGTGTACGTTATATTGAATTTCTACTGTACATACATACGTTGTTGGCTGCATTTATAGAGACGAGAGCTTCAGATGAAGAGCGGTGTGAGGAAGCAGCAGGAGGAGGACGATAATAAGACGGAAATGGCCAACCTCCTGTACGGGGACTTCCTGACGGAAAATCCGGCGGCCGCCCAGAGTGCCTTTGGATTCCACCGGGTCATTCCGGATCGATGGAAGGGAATGACTCCGGAACAACTGGCGGACATCCGCCGACGACAGGAAATACAGCGCCGGGAAAATCTGGTAACTCATTCATCTCTTATGTATATATATATATATATATATATAATTATCTTTTAATTATCCATTAGGCCTAATTAATTATGCATCTTTTAATTATAATTATCTCTTAATGTGAATGCGATGTTTCGGAAGTGTTGGTTTAGTCTTCTTGTGCCCAGTTCTTTGTCCAGTCTGTATGTGTGTGTCTTTACCTGCGTCTGCCTTTATGTGTGTCTGTTTGTCTATGTGCTTGCCTGCGTCTCTGTCTCAGTGTTTGTCTATTTATCTGTCTGCCTCTGTCTCCGGGACAGACTGCTTCCTTCCGGTAGGCTAATACTTGTTGTTGTTTTTTTGACTGTCCGCCCTCTGGCGAGCGAACGATGCGTTAACTGACTGCAATAATTGCACAGAGACTGCGTGAGGAGGAGAGGCGTCGCAACGAGGAGTGGGACCGCATGCGGGTGGCCCAGGCCAGGGCGGCCCTGCTCCTCGAGCGAGAGGAGGAAAGGCGCCGAGCGGCCATCGCCAAACAGCTCGAAGACGAGAACAAACGACTGGCGATGGAACAACAGCAACACCAGGACTACCTGAACAAAGACGTTTACACCAACGATCCCACCGCCGCCTACTTCCTCCAGTTTAACACGACCACTCGCTAGAGGAACACACAACACACAGGCACACACACACACACACACGCTGGCCCAAGGTCAGCGCGCTCTCGGACGAATTTTTTCCTTCTAGATTTCGACTTTTTGTTTTTAATCTTCGAAATTCTGGTTTAATTTTAAACAACGATTATTCATCGTCGCAAGAGGGAGATTTCGTCGTTATTTAAATCGCTAGATGGCGAAGCAGTTGCCACAGATTGTAAAATGAAGATCTGAAACGAAGAGTTTTTGCGTTTTTAGGCGACTAAATAGATATTTTTGTTTTGCTCAATAATAATATTGAATTTTAAAATCATGTTAAGACACGAAGAAACTGGCGTGACGTTTTTGACGAGGTAACGGTCGCAATCTTACCCGATGGCCCTTTTATGAATTATGACGTCTTTTAAACGAGCGCCGTATAAGAATGCTGTCGGTTCCAACCGCACATGCAGTGACGTGACGTTAGACGACACCTGGCCGAACGCCAGCATTGGGCCTTGAGTTGTTTTTAAAGTTTTAAAAGGTCGAGAAAAAGGTCATCAGGTCAAACCTAAAAACCCTTACGCCCCTCTGGTGCCCGACGCCCCCTGGGGCCAAATTGTCCATAAAAACTACCCGCTGAGCAAAAAAAAATCGGCTCAAAAAAAACTTTACGCCCCTGGGTCTGCCATAAAACCATAAAACCACCGCCCCCCCCTAAAACCGCTAAAAACCCCAAACACCCTAATGTCCCTAAAATGTTACCGATGAGCAGTCTTCAGTGGCTGTACCATTTCTTGGGTTGTTCTCTCCAATTTTTTATCCTCGGTCCCGATCCTAAAACCATAAAAACATCAAAACCTAAACACCCGGATCCAGGGTTTCGCAAGTGCTATAAACCGTTGAAAACTCTAAAAGGAAAAACCCTGGCAGCTAAAAACTAAAAACCAAAAACAAAACCCTGGGGCCCTAAACCCATTTATCCTAAATCAGCTCATGCCCTAAAAAGAACATCACGCTCGATGGGGTCCACTTTAAAACCCTCAAAACTTCAACAAAACCCAAAACCCTAAACAGCTCCCAGCCCCCTTTGGAGCCGCCACTGCCGGTATATAGCCCATTGGATTACCGACCCAGGAGATAAAAACAAATCTCCATGCAATATACCTGATGACGATCTAATTGGGAACATCGTCTTTCGTTGACAAATTATTTATACATTGAGTCTAACCAAATGGAGGAGTGAAAATTCTAACATGTATAAGATTCTAAGATGATATATATATATATATATATATATATATATATATATATATATATATATATATATATACTGTATATATATCGCGGTTGGCTTAG